>LPNX010052593.1:91897-151987 GCA_001517045.1 Pseudotsuga menziesii
GGTTGGGGTATCACAGGGAGGCGATACCGCATCGGCAAAGGAGCTACGGTGCGCGACACCGGAGGTTAAGGACCTAGTGTTGGAGGAAGTTACGTGTCTCCTGGTGCACAGTGACGTAGTAAGGATGGGGTCACCGCGAGTTGGTGGAAGTTGTGCGATGTAGGCAGGGACTGCGCACCGGATAGAGAGAGATCTTGTGGTGAGAAGGGCTGTGAGACACTAAGATCGCGTGACGCGAGCAGAGGGTCGTGCGACGCATAGAGAAAGAGGCCCTATGACTAGCAGAGTTTTTAGTCACAAGTAGGATGCCACAGAACCTGGTCCAAGACGCTTGAGTCCTTCGCCAACCCTTCAGAATCACTTCGGGTGAGACTTCAGGCCACTTCATGGTCTGTCGCCGAAAGGGCCAGTGAGCTAGGGGTGTTGTTGGTTAAATACAGTAAACCTGGGTCTGCCCATGATAGCCAATAGGAGGATGTGAATTGAATACTTATTGTTTTGGCATAGGTAGAAAATGATGAACACCACTCTGCATTGCTTGAAATCTTTGTTGCTGCAACAATACCTGTACTTGTGGCAACAAAGCATTGGGTTGGGGCATTTTCTGATGCATCATATTAGTTATTATTCCTGATGGCCCTATTGGTTGCATATTACATTGATTCAGCCGGTGACCTTGTTGAAGCTGCGTACCCATTACATGATCTAAAGAGCTCTATTGAGGCACCCCTCCTCCATACTAGATCACAGATGGCATAATTCCCACAAAATCAGGTTGGGGTCTAGGATAATGTGGCATTTGAGGTGGCCCAGATAAAGCAACCTGTGATGCTTGACCAGGATAGGACTTGTGACGTCCTTTATTTTGTGCAACTTGCAAGAGTGGTGGAGGATATGAACTGAATGATGACCAAGAAAATTTTTGGATCACCTGACCACTGTTGTGGAGGATATGATAAGTGTCTGTAAATTGGTTTAGGGTCTGGTGCTCTCACCAGAGAAAGTTTCTCTTGCTGCCACAATTTTATTCCTTCCTGTTCAATCTCAACATCTAGTATCTGTTGACCCAACCAATTAGAAACCTCTACTTCTTGAAACCATTCAGGGCCTGACAAAAAAATTCAGAACAAAATTGAAAAGGACTTAGTCTTGACGCAAAAAAAAACTGTAAATATTAAACATTTTTTGCAAAATCAAGCAGAACAAGAAAGAACGTCAATTTGATACCTGGTAAATTAGAAGGAAAAATCAACCTAACAGACTTCTCTTTGCATTAAACATAAAATCTAAGTGTCCATGTTATTCACAAATAAAAAAATGTGTATGCACACAAGATTGCATTCACATGAAGATCCTTCATACATTTCAATGAGCCAAAAAAAACTTCACAATTACAACTTGACCACCAATCAAGAATCACAATAAACATGGACCTTGGATATGTTGTCAGTAGATTGAGCTTTGGTAACCAAATATTCAAAGCATAATCAAAATGAGATATGATGTATATGTGAAGTATGTGAAGTATGTGTTACTAGGGCTAGTTTAAAGACAGTTTAAATCGTATGTTCATAGTAGAACTCAGAATTCTCTACATCCTCAGGCTTCTGAATGATTAATATTACATAAACATTACTCTTCATTTAGAAACCAAGCACCCCACCCAATATCTTGTGAAATATTTTACAAACAATAGACTAAATACACAATATATATTAGTCTGCATACAAACAATAGATTAAATCAGTATAAATTTATCAGTCCCCCATGAGAAGATTTTGCAGCAAATAAAAGTAGTTGTGAAAATTGCAATTTTACACTTTTAGAGTATATTCTCAGAATATTTATACATGTGCCACAACATTTCAAGGAAAAGGAATACAACCCAAACTCACAACTTGAGACTCAGTAAATACTTGGACAAAAATACAAAATGGGGAGTCAACAACTCCACAACTTGGCAAACACAAGAAATAGTCTAGATTTACCAACATTATTATAACGCAAGAACTAGACATGTTCCAATAAAGTGATCAATAATTATATTGAAACCGAGAGAGGGGAAGGGTATGTACACCTTCATATACTTTAGAAGTGCTACACAGATGAGGATTCCTTGTCCCACAAATAAGGTGGTCTCGTACACCAAATTGGTGTCTGTCTAGGCAATGCCTTGAAAATATATTTTTATTATTTTTATTACAAATGTATTTAGAGAATATATGTATACAACATGTTTCATAGAAATATAATAGAACAGTAATATCAAAGATGTTCTAAGTTCCAAGTTCTGAAAATGGTTGTAAGAATCAAAGCCTTGTAGAAGACGCCATATGCTGAGAGGCTAAAAAGATATCCTATAATAGAGAAAGAGTGGATTGCAATGATGTAAGGAGCTTTCCAATGACTGTGAAACAATCAATTATTATACAAAACCAAAATATTTATATCTACTTAAGGTAGTAAATGCAACGACAGTTGATTGATAGTCCAAAATAAGATAATCAAATCGAATATTTAAGGTGAAGTTGATGCACAAGTCAACTGGGACTTCCATGTTGATTTCAGAAAAGGCTTGACAAAACCTGTTAGTGTCATGTGGTAACCACATGTCCACCTAAGAAGGGAAATCCCAATTCCACACAGTAATCAAACAACAGGACAGGCTTAATGTGAATCTGATGTCCAAGTCAGTCGGAACTTCCATGCATTGTCAGCCAAGGTTGTATGAAATTTGTTAGTGTCAGGTGGTCAATGTATGTCAACCTGAGAAGGGAAATCTCAATTCCAAACACTCCAATCAAAAAATAGGATAAGGGATTGATTCTAAGGATAGCTTAAAGAATCACTAAAGTAACTCCAAAGTACCTCAAAATTCAGTCTACCTTTCCTGTGTAAAGGTGAGGGACTTGGCATCAAATTAGGCTTTAAGACTGTAATAGCTAAGCATATAGAAATAAAATATAATTCTTTACAAATATATCAATGATGAGCTATAAACAATACCAGCATACCCGTCATGCAAATATGCAAATACATCATCCCTATGTTACCAGATCCACCACCCACTGGATAGGATCAATGGATCGAATCTGGATCCAGTGGTATCTGCCTAGGTTCCATCATGTACATTGTAATCAGATCCCCTAGAGAAGGAAATGTATCCTGAGCCATTGAAATAGATCCCATGGAAAATGAAATAGATCCTAAAACTTCTTGTTATTTATTGACCCAATGGTTCCCAAAAAAATCAGTTTTTTAATTGAAAACTTCCAAAACCCTGAATTTCTAATGGCCATAAAACACTAAACCCCATTCCTGGTCAAGTTCTAATATATCCTTATGCCAAGACCTCCTCTTGAGGTCTTATCTATCATTATGTCAAGACTTGCTCTCGAGGCCTTGTCTATCAAGGCTCTCTCTCAAAGCCTGATCTATCGTTATGGTCAAAGAATGCTGTCAATGTCACTTCACCCACACTATTATTTAATCTGGCTATAGCCTTAAATAAGGCCACTTTATTCAATTCTTATATGGACATGTGGATTTGGCTCACAAAAACAGTATTATGGACTACTTCATGCTCATGCTGAAATAATAAGATTAAAACCTCAAGAAATAATAAGATTGAAACAATGCATTCAAAGTTAGCTCCAATCTCTAAAAACATCTTAGATTATATTTATGGAAGGCTAATGTATTGAGTGAAACAAGTTGCAAATGATTCAATCACAAGCTGAGAACAATGTTGAAAAGCTAAAGTTGATGAACAAATCTACAAGACCAGTGTTACAATTGGACTTGGACTGGGAAAAAAAACTTGATAGAAGAAAATGATCAAAATTAGTGTTTTTCATTTGCTTTCGTGGTAAATCTACTTGTTGCTAGAAAATTTTCCACCCACTGCTGGTGATTTTGACACAACTGAAAGGATTCTAACTCAAGCACAAGTTGGCTCAACTCAGCAACAGAGCAATGTTGTTTTTGAGCCAAGAGAACCTAGGAGGCAGTATTTTTTCTGCTATGGCTGAGAAGAAACAAAATGAAAAACCCAATAACCAAAAACAATGGATTAAGTTGTGAAATTTAAAAAAAAATTAAATATGCCAATAATACAATCTTCCAAGGTTTATATAGGCAACTTTGGTTCACACATGCCTAACACTTAGGACATGTTTGCCTAAGTTTCTTATCCCTTGAATCTTCAATTTATCAAGCTAGACCTGTGTGAAGGAAACATGTCCAATCCAACTCCCTTAAATGTCACATAATGGGGAAGTGAGGTGTTAGGGCCTTATTATCAAAACACTCAAAAAGAACCAGCATGTTTCTACACTGTCATGATCTCATTGTCTAGAACTTTGGTTGGGTCATTAATAATTTGGAAACTCAAATTATCAAAACTGAAACTAAAATAAAGTTGGCTTGACTTGTGAGTTGCACTGTGAGTTGACAAAGGAGACATTTTTCCTTAAGCTTGCAGATCATGCAATCTTTCTTCAAACAAATGATATTCTCTCTGTGATTAAGAAATGGAGGTCTCTCCTCCTTTGCTTCATTGATTCACTATAATGTATCTTTTATTTCAAAATTTTATGTTTTATACATATAGCTTTTGGAAACACCTAACTACACAAATCCCCAATCCCAAAAAGAAATTTGAAAATACGTTGCACCAATAAGACCCAATCGTTTGGCAACTGGACATCGTGACTCCTAATTTTTCTAACTGGTAAATTTTCTCATTAAAAACATTTTATAGAATGTATCACCGGGAAAACGAAAAAGAGATTACAATGCAGATACAGTATATACAAACTCAAATTTTCAATAGAAACAACTCTCAAAATATAAACATTTCTAAAAGCTTCCTCAAACTAAAAATCTTCCACTTCAAAAACATAGCTCATTTCTTTTGTTGCATCTCATTTATATTATTGCTAGCTCGTTTCAAGCACAACTACCATTTACATAGGATAGTAGACTTGGGAAATGATGCATAAGACAGTTAGATGACTAACATTTCACAACAATGTGTAAGGAAATTCAACACATAGAGACAGGAAAGAATTAACATGAAACAATGCATAAGATAGTTAGATGACTAGATTTTCACAACAATGTGTAGGGAAATTCAACGTATAGAGAAATGAAATAATTAGCATGAATACATTATACATGAAATAAGTAGATTAAGAACTTCCAATCTCTTTTCCTTAATGTTATTGTTACTACAAATATTCCAAATGCTTGCATGATAAGTCTCATCTTATAAAAACCTATCCAACACATCTTTTATTGGAATCCTTCTCCAGTTTCATGCATTGCTATGCCTCTGGAGAATTCCAAACCAAGAGACTGTAGCCCTAGAGTGGATTACCACATGTAACAGACATTAACATACAAAACCCTAAGGAATAGTTTGGACTTCCATCAATCTACAACTCACACCTAACAAAGCTTGAATGAATGGGATAGCATTGACAGTGCTCATCTACCCAATCAGAAAAGCCACAAAAATTGAAAATATGTAAAGCAAAACAAAAAGGCCAGCTAAAAATACTTGAATGTTGCAATATGTTACCAACCAACATTTCCCATCACAGACAAAAGGACGTGATTTTTTTTATCTGCAATTATTTTACATGGTTGTATGGATCCCTTAATTGGTTCATTTCTTCTCATTCTAAAAATTATGAATTACATTTTATTTTCTAGTTATAACAAATCTACTCAAATTCACTAGCTGTAAATCTCAAGTCTCCAATACTTGTTGGAAGTTTGGAGGTCTAGTTTCTCCAGAGACCTTGTTCATCTGTACAAAAAAAGAAGCTTATGAGAAAATTGAGAACCTATTATATATAGAGATGCTTACAAATATAATTCAGTTGTTTTATGGCATAACAATGGCCTAACAATATAAACTTTCAACTCAAAATGTTTCCCTTAAAGAATACAAATTGTAAGTTGGAAAAGCAGAAGGGATATTGCAAGATACACTAATTATGAAATAATTTACAATTAGCTACTAAAGCTAAAGGTTACTGAGATTCTTATGATCAAATTTCACAATCATACAAATTACAAATGAAAGTCGCTACAAGTTACAACAATAAATTAAAGAGGTTCTGCATTTGTCTGAGAAAATTTGTAATGAAAAATATTTTTTATTCCCTCTAATTGTGTGAAATAAAAAGAAATATATCTCCAAAGATGGGTGAAAGGAGCAATCCTATTGGATAAAAGGAAATGTTGTAATCTAAAAAGCATCAACGAATTTTTTCCCACTTGGGAATACTGAATATAATAAATATGCATAGTCGTGAAGTTTTTAGAAGCAAATTGCCAGTTCACAAATAGGGAAAATCAATAAAATTATGGGAAGAATCATACTAAGCATATGTGGGGTAATGCAATCAATATTTCCTACAATGTTTTTGTTGACAAAATCAGATATGACTGATGAGTAAAATTGTAAATCCATTAAAAAAACAAAATAAAAGGTCTAAGAAATCAGTAAAAAAGCAAATTGGACAAAAAAACAGAATGCCAATTCACAGACACAAATTTAGACAGAGAAAGGTCTAGGAAAAGATAAGAATAGAGATGAAAGGAGATAAAAAAAATTGTAGAGGAAGGAAGTCACAAGCAAAAAGAAACAAGAAAAGATAAGAAAAACTTATTAATGTCCAACAAGTGACCACTAAAGTAGGTCAAAGGGACTGTTGGTTACAATGATATCAATACAAAGTGGGAGCGCTAAAGTGGCTCCTATAAGAAATAGTATGCAGAATGAAAAAATGAACTAAACCATGCATAAACAAGCTCTAGGATTCAGGACAGGAGGATACCCAGGGATAATATTTTTAAGGCATACTTGATATCATCAGAACTACCAGTTGCAATGGACTAATGGTTTCAAAGAAAGATAGAAAAACACTACTGAAAAATAGGCACACCTTTCCAATTGACCTACCCCTTATGTAAGATGACTTGCTCATATAAAATGCTACCCATATTTCTAATGTTCTAGGTTTGACATACAAGATAAAAATAACTTCCTGAGACAACTAAATCAAAATATAATGATTTTAAGTTGCCTAGAAGTCATCAATTTCACTAGCTTCTGCATATTTTTTTGAAGCCTAACTTTTCCCGTGCTTAAATCTTATTAATAACAAATCTTCCAAGATAAGATTGTGTATAGCATGCTGTGGCTATTTTTTCCATATTTGCACACCTCAAGAGATACTCCATTTTCATAAAAGTGAACCACTTATCAAAAAATCTTATGTAATTAATGATTCTAGTAATGTTCTATAAGCACAAACTGTCTTATGAGTTCCCAAAGTAAATTTAAAGGTACTGCTTAACGTTTTGCACATGGAGAACATCAACTCATATGTCATAAGTAAAACTAGAAAAGAGGCAATAGTCAGTCTGATATTGACCCAACTGTAGAGCTTGATTAATAAAGCGTTCAACACAACAAGCAGCTAACAACTTAATCAGAAATTTTATAGAACTTGAAAACAGTTGTTACTGAGCTTATTAGGTATTACAACAAAAAAGCAAATAGCTAGTGAAATTATTTAATTAATGATTTGTGTCCTTTTCAAGGGGTCCATAGAAACACTAACCCTCATAAAAGAGTAGGATATCTCTAGCATATTATTAGCTTTATATACAGTTGATGACTGTTCAACCTGCACAATTCACGATTGTCTTTCATATCTTAGTGAATTGTACAAAAGAAAATGAACATAAATCGTGATAATTGTTTAAAATATTCAAATTACAAAGCAGTGACTTCAAAATTCATTAATATAATATGTCAATAATGTAAGAATCTAGACAAATTAAAAAATATCCATCATCACATTCATACTCACTCACAGTTAGCGATACCAAAAAATAAAAAATTAAGAGATTAAAATAAAAATAAAAATAAAAATAAACTACTTTCAGAACATCGTATGGAAGGGGGGTTTGGGAATAACCTCATCCCTGTCACAAATAGAACAAAATCCATATTCGTCATCGTCAAGTGCCCCTAGTTGTCCAATATCATCTTCATCTTCTAAACCTCGAAGTTCAACCCAATGGTGTATATATTGCGATTGATACTATACAGCTCGGCAAGATGTTAAAAAATCAAAGATATTAAAAATACAATGATGTATATATACTGCCATTGATACTATACAGCTCGGTGTTTATTGATTTCTATGATCGTGTATGTACTATGTACATATAATGACATATATATGGGCATAAGATTTCATTAATGCTATGCAACTCAGTACTTTCCATGGATTTTTCTTCCCTAGTTGCCACATAGAAAACCAATACCAATATATGTCAAAGAAAAAGTGCCTGATAAAGACTTTAGGAAATGGTTGGGAATTAACATTTAGACTACAGAATAGCTCACTTAATCAATCATAGGCCATCCAATAACTTTTGAGTGTCCAAATGCCATTTTGCAGCAGATTTTGATTCCCAATTTCCCACAGCTTTCATCCACATCAACATTGTAGCTATTGTGGCAGAAACATATGACATAATAATAGCAAGTAATTAAATCTGGTTCTCTTTCTTTGGATTCAATGTCTCCATGTGAGCTCAACCCAGCTCCAAGAAATAGGAACCATCAGAATCACCATAATTGGAACTCCTCACAACACAAGCAAACGAACAAACACACACACAACCTGGTCTCAAACAGGCACCTCGAGCATGTTGAGGATCAATAGGTATTTGCTGCATTTGGGGTAGGAGAGAGGCCTTTGATTCCCACTACAACACCTTCTAGTTTCCCACAACTTCCATCCGCATCAACATTATAGCTATTATGGTGGCTTCAATAGGGATCAAGAATGACGACATACCTTGAGAAATTATCAAGGTAAACCAAAATCAAAAGGCTATGGCTAAGAGTCTCCTTGCTTTGTTGCATATGTTGCCTATGAGAGGAGCAAAAATTTGAAGATACATTTTAAACCCGGATTTATCAAGCATCGAGAGGAAAATAGATCCCTCTCGGAAAAAGCATGGAAAATAGTGACCGTCACACAAACATAAACCATAAGATAGTATTTTTCTCTAATGAGATAGGTCAATTAATCAATGTCCTATGTTTGGATTCGATCTACATGAGCTCTATTATGCCAATAGGTAGAATATTAGCCATATGATCGATGTATATACAAAATTAATTCTATTTTCTCTGAGGCTATGCTTCGAACTATAAAACATTAAATGCATTCTAATAATCGACATCATACCTCCAAGGCCATAGAAACCAAACATTTTTCCACGCCATAACAAACCATTATCAATGCCATTGTAACCCTAACTAGAAAATGGGAATCTACCCTAATAAAAAAACTAACANCCCTCCAAGGCCATAGAAACCAAACATTTTTCCACGCCATAACAAACCATTATCAATGCCATTGTAACCCTAACTAGAAAATGGGAATCTACCCTAATAAAAAAACTAACATTTCAGTAAAACATTACAGACAAGAAGTTTGAAAGACTCTACTACCAGAAAAGTACCAGACCAATACCTCATTAGAATCTACAGCAAGTACCTCGGACTCGAGAAATTGAGAAAGCAATGCGTCCTCGTTATCACTGCCATCTCTGGAACAAAAAAGAGGGACCTCCTCCTACTCTCCATCTGAACTCAAAATCTCTTCAAAACCCACCATCTTGAAAACCCTAAACTCTAAATCAAATCAGACCAAATTCTACCCACTCTCTATGAATCCAACCAATGTCATCCCAAATCCTCAAATTCAGTGACAATCTAGAAGCCCTTGGAGATTTCAGTGCCGATATGATGAACTTATGATGTTGATAGCATGCGCACCTATGGAATTTGATGGCAGAAGCAAACCAGATGCGTGGCATACCCTTGGGTGGAAGCCCTTGGAGATTTAAGTGTTGATATGATGAACTTATGATGTTGATAGCATGCGCGCCTGTGGAATTTTATGGCAGAAGCAAACCAGATGCGTGGCATACCCTTGGGCAGTGAGGAGGCCATATTGTTTCTAAACTGTGAGGTGGACGTTAACCTGGTTGTCATGTCACTATGGTGTGGTCACATGAACGATGGTAGTGATAAAATATTAACTAGCATATCCCAAAGCCCGAAAATGAAACACCAAAAAGAACTTCGATATGTTTCAAAAAATGAGAGAAATTTGTGTGTATATAATATAAATGTATGTAATGAAAGCAAGTTTAGGAAAATAAGTTACATCAAACTTCTAAATTGTAACATAAGTGAAAATAAGTTTCTTACAAAAGGATTTTGTACATAGTTTTTAAATTTGAAAACATTCAGTGAATAAGTCAATATTTTAGCCTCCATCCTTTGAATGCTAAAACAACTAACAAATTTAGGTAAATTTAATGTGTGATTTATTTATAAAATACTCTAACAACAAGGTTGTTTTTGCTATTTTTTAATATAAAAATCCAAAACAATATTTATAATATTTATTTAGTAAAAAAATAAAATTTAATATTGATGTATTTTTTATTTTTTATAACATCATATTTATTATATTAGGTCATTTTTGAACAATGGTTTTTTTAATGTACTTCAACACAAAAATAATATTTACATATTATAATCTTGATTGTTATTTAAATTATCACAATTACTTTGAATATATTAGAAATTATTAAAACATCCAAAACAATATTTATAACATTTATTTAGTGAAAAGATAAAATTTAATATTGATATATTTTAATTTTTTATAACATAATATTTATTACATCAGTGGATGGACAATGAACACTCACATTAAGAACAGTCAGCCATTTTCTAACAATGGTTTTTCTTAATGCATTTCAACACAAAAATAATATTTAGATATTTATAATCTTGATTGTTATTTAAATTATCACAATTACTTTCAATATATCAAAAATTATAAATAACTTATTTTCTATTTTATAACATATTTACATGTAAATAATTTATTTTCATTACAAGATTAAGAATATAGATATTGACATTGCAAAAATAACAAGAATGACAAAATGCAAACCTCATTTTGAAGTATTTCTGATAACAAGAATGACAAAATGCAAAGCTCATTTGATAAGAAGAATGACAAAATGCAAACCTCATTTCTAAGTATTTCTAAGGCATTTATCATTCATGTTCACATGGAGCAGTACCAATGTGTTCAATGTAATGAAAAGACTCAAAAAAACATCATGATGCATGCAAATTTCTTGGATTTACAAAAGGTGAACTCATCCTTTGCTGGTAGTTGGTTAATGTAGCAGTCACTACTTTCTAAATTCACAAGTAACGACGTGTTCACAGAGTGTTAAATGCATATATTTATGTTTATTATGTATGCATATTATGCTTGTAATTGCACAATTCGAATGGCACGAAACATAATGTATAATAATTTCCACAAATATTAACTTAAATTCCACTCTTAAAAATAAAAATAATTTCCAAAGTCAATTGAAAAGAAAGAGCATATAAGGGATGGGTTAATTCTAACTTTGCAATATATAAATAACCACCAGTACCATCCATCCATGTCAGTCCTACTTTACATGACATATAATTGTTGGATCCGTGTGGCTGCAATATCAATGTGTTGGGCACATTCATTTTAGCGCAATGCAATTTGAAGTAACACTGCAATGTATAATATATATGAAACTGAAGAATACGATAGCATATTTAGGAATGGGTGATGAAGAAATATTTACTTAACTAGCAACATTTAGAAATAAATATAGTTTAAAATAGAAATATTAATTTAGCATTGATATACACTGTTATGAAAAAGTTGAAAAGACTGTGTTCATAGTATAGTTTAAAAGTTGAACTTCTCTTCCCCTAAATTACCCTCTCTGTGTGAGGTCAGGGTCACTGTTGTTGGATTCTATTTGCATTGTATTGGTCAAATGCATAGTTGGTACTCCACAAACATACCAGCATTAAAGAAAGATATGACATAAGAGTTATTTAACACTGAGATGGATGATATAGGTGGCAGCAGGCATAAAGGAAAATTCAATTAATTAATTTTATTCCATGGAAACATTGAGATAGCATGTCATGTTACATAGGTGACCAGAGAGGTGATGTTATGGATCAGTATAAGCGCTAACCAAAATGCCCCCAACCCAACAGAATCCGGCAGAGACAAGGATAGCAATGTAGACAAGGATTTTGGTGGACATGATCTACATAGAGGAGAAAGACAATCTTGGCCATTATAGACAAGGAAGCTCGAGAATTTCCTACCTCATGCGCTTTGATAGCATAGGTTATGCGCAGTAGTGATCGAACTACGCCAGATCTGCCAAATACATCAGTCGATTGTTGGACGGGCACGGATAAAACTTATGTCATCTTCATGGGCAGGGCCTGGAGGTTTCACGACATATCTATTCGGACTAGGGAGATAACTTCTCAAGTGGGCTCGATGAGATTAGAAACGTAGTAGTAGAGCTATGAAAAGATTAAAAAACCCAGTATCTTGGCTAGAGTTAAGACATTGCAGACTGCATGGATTGGTTTTGGACCACGTGGTAAGACATCTAATACTCACAGTTTATATTTGTAGATCTTAAAAAAAACTGCATTTTCAAATACAATGACAAGAACGGAAACCCAAGATGAGAGTTTACAACTGGGACAACTATTGACATGCAAGGTGGAATCCATCTGCAGTGTTAGAATTTAGTAAAATATACAAGTTCATTGTCAAATTGTGATTTTTTTCATTACCAAAGTGACAACTAAAAATGACCAAATAAATGACCAATTGTTATGTGGTCATTTTTAGTCTAGATATCCTGTGACCAAATTTGGTCATTTATCTTGATCGTTTTTAGTTGGTTTTTGTCCCATGACCAAAAGTGGTCATTTATCTTGGACTTTTTTAGTTAGATCACTTAAATTTATCAATTTTGGTCATTTATACCTTGAAAAAACTGTGGTGACCAAAAATTTTGATCTCCTGGTCACTAATCTCTCATTTTCCACTAGTGCACGCAAATAAATCCCACATGGACCTCCAAAGTCTTCTTGCTTTATTCAAATTCAAAAGATATTACAAATTTTTCCAGAGTGTACTTGTAAAAATTCTCCATCCTGCATAGAGCGGAAAGAGCCTCTATTTAACAAATGAGAGAGTGCTAAAACCCTAAAACCAAAAAACCAACCCTAACAATCTTAGCCACCTAACAGAAGAGCCCAGACCTAAATCAGAGAACTGGGAGTGAGGGGAGGCCTCCACCCAGGAAAGGCACCCCCCCTCCAAACCTGTGCACTGAAAACAAGCCAAGGATGAGGCCACATGTGTGATGACGCCCTCATGAGGAGAGAGGGACGTGAATAGCTTAAGGAGGCATCTATATGTAGGTAAGCTCATCCTTTAGGTCTGGCAGGAGCCTGAGCTAGGTTTGGGAAGCCCACTAATGGTGCAAGCTTCAGTCTTCACCTCGATCAAATCACCAGACGAATGAGAGATCTCCATCTCATCTTTAGCTGGAGATGACATGTCTGCTAACTGATAATAAATTAATTGCTCTCTTAATGATGACTGAAGCTGAGTTATGATAACTCCAATCATCATAAGTGCTCCATGAGATGTCATTTAGCCTTTTATTTCACTGAATTTGGATTAATTTGGAGAGTTTTAAATTTCTCCAAAATAATCATTTTTATCCTCAAAACTGACTTTTTTGAGGAAAAAGGCATTATGTGTCTGATTGCTGATCTGAAAGTTGGTTCTGACTGGCTAGCTGATCAAGAATTATTTTTGGCTTAAGGTTAGAGCCTTCAATCACTGAATTCAGAGTCCAGATGACTTATTTACCACGAACGGGTTTTTTCCATTTAATTTATGGAAAAATTAACCCAAAAAACTTAGGAAAAGTAATTAAAAATTAAAAAAAAAAAATTCACTGTTCGAAAAAGATTTTTTCGAATTTTTTTTATGTGTCTAGTTGATTTAGGACATGACCATGATCTATCTAAATAATGTCTAGTAGGATTATAACACTCAGTTGGGCTCTAATAACCCCCCAAGGCCCCGAACTCAACATCGGGCATTTTAGCTTTGGAGGAAGCGGGAGAAAACCTCGTCAATTATACTCGGCTAAAGGCAAAGCATAATTGTTAGGGGAAAAAAACTCCCTAGAATACCCTATTTGAGATTCTACGTCCTAGGAGACCGAACCACTCAAAAATATCCTACTAGCACATTTTATTACAAACCCTGTGGGGCCATGGTCAAAATTATTCAAATAAAAAACTGGCTAGCGAATATTGGCTAGACAAGCAGACGGATCAACTAATACACTAGAATCAGACTTTGAACAAGTCTGTCAACCGGTAGCTCCTCAGGTAACCCAACTATGGTACAAAAAATTTGGATAACACATATAAATTCCTCTTTGGTTTTGAATAGGAGGGGGAGAAAAACACTTTGTAAACTTTACTTCGGTTTAATAAAAAGTATCTATTTCAGTTGTTGTTGATCATTCTCATTTTTTGTTAATGGTTGGTTACTGAGCAGCTTAGGAGATAAACCCCTACTTGCTGGGAAGGGCCCCTAAAAAATCAGAGGTTCCATTTGTGTATATTTAGCATTTTTTTTTATATTTGTAGCTAAGTCATTTCATTCCTGCATATATCTATTATGCTTTTCTCTAAGTCATTTCATTTCTACAAGCAAGCAGTTCGTTTTCCTGTAGGTGACACTTTGTTTTTTATAACATATAATTTCCTGTGTTTTTATGCAATATATGCCTTTAGAATCCATATGGCCAGCCAGTTGTCCCTTTGTTTATATTGTCTTTCAGAACTTAGTTTGCACCTTCAATCAGACTGTCTTTCAGAACTCAGTTCATACCTTCACTCAAACAGTTTTTCAACATTCTGTCTGCACCTTAATCCAGACTGTCGTTCAGCACTCCATTCGCACCTAGACAGAATTTTTATTCATTTCCAGAATTTTCAGTATTTTGTTTTTTCAGAAATAGTTAGTTAAGGTAGAGGTTAATTTTCCAGCATTCCACCGTGTTATGTAGCTAGTTGGGATTCGAATCCACCTCCAACAATTCATATTTAGTTCTATATTAACACATAGATTAATTATTTCAGTTTTAATGATGATGAAATCCATTTATATTCAATATATATTTTACTGATTCAAATGAGAAATAGTTTTAGTTTTATTTTTGTTCATGATTTAGGTAGTTTATGAGTTTGTTGGAGCAGGGCCCCGCAGCTACAAAAAAAGCTGCTATATTGGAAGAAGAAAGTCAAACGAAACAGTACTTGAGCAGCCGAGAAGAGAGAGCTCAACCACTGCACTTAAGGAAGTGGCGAAGACAGAAGGGCTCAGCTACCCTCATAAATACAAAAGGAGCAACGGGCCGAGGAATTGAAGACAAAGGACAGAAGGGGAGCGACTGAGGAAGCAGCACCCATACCCATGATCAGTGCCGGGAAGTGTGGAAGACTGCAGAAAGCTGTGGTGTGACGGAAAGTGGCAGTTCAAGTACAGATAGGCCGACTGTCATAGTTAGGTTTTTTGGGTTACTGTTGGGAAAGGCCCATAGTATTGTAATAAGGCGAGACCTTCGGGCCGCCTATATAAGCATGTATTTTGTATTATGAAAGGTTAGCTAACAAGCTAGCCAAACATTCAGATAAACAATTAGCTAGTTAGTCAGTTAGCTGTTTTTTGAGTTGAGCTCTGGTTCTGTTATTCAGTCTGTAGTTATCTTACTGTAACCAGTAGCTGGCTCCTTGAGCATGAATGTAACAATCTGCAGGGATTGAGAGAGAGAGAGAGAGAGAGAGAGAGAGAGAGAGAGAGAGGAAGAGTATATTGTAAGAAGAGGCAATATAGAAGGAGAAGAGATCTAGGAGAGAAGGGCTCCCGGCTATGTACGGAGTTTCCCAGAAGATCTCAAGCTGCATAAGAGGTTGTAGCGGAACTGTGTTTACTCTCTCAAGATATAATATAAAAACCAGTTCCTGTGGACATAGCCATTAGAGGAAATTTGGGGTCTAAAATGGGCCTTATAAGAAAACATGCCAAAATAAATTTTTTGTGAGTTGGAATTCAAGAACCAATAGAATTTCAATAAAATAAGTCAACCATAATGGTTGAATTGACATATTTGTCATTTAAAAAAACTACTTTTTTTGTTCGTATTTTCAACATATCTCATTGTGTTTTTACTCAAATTTCGATCAGGAGAGCTCGTTGGATGTGGAATTTGATTTCACATCCAACGAGTACCCACAATGCATACTTTTGATGGACCCCGCTACCCCAAAAAAAGAAATACCTGAAAAAATGTGATGATGACATCATCATCATATTTTTTCAGGTATTTCTTGTTTTTGGGGTAGTGGGGTCCGTCAAAAGTATGCAGTGTGGGTACTCATTGGATGTGGAATCAAATTCCTCATCCAACGAGCTCTCCTGATCGAAATTTGAGTAAAAACACAGGGATATATGTCGAAAATACAAACACAAAAAGTAGTTTTTTTCTTTCTTCCTCCAAAATTAATCAATATTATTTTATTATTTTAACTATTATTTTATTATTTTCCTTAGGAGGCCCATTTTAGACCCCAAAATTCCTCTAATGTTCCTTCCTGGGAGTGAACCACGTAAAATCAGTGTGTTGTACGACTGTTCATGTGATTGTGTTTTACGTGTTTGCTATCTTTCATCTGTTACATGAATGTTTCTTATCAGTTGATGAATGTATGTATGTTATCCTTTATTTTATAGTAACATGGAAGGTTAATCGTGAGTAGGATATATCAAGTATTCTGTGTATGAGTTTATCAGTGCTTGATTCACGACAGTAGTAGTTACAGCGTTAAGTGACTCCGGTATATGAGTTCCGCAAGTTGAGTGTAGTTGATGTTAGCGTGTTAAACTGTAGAAGTTTAAGTGAAGTTGTTTAGCACCTTGTGAAGGTTAACAGAGTTATTAGACCCAAGAAGGAGTTCGCAGGACCTTGAGAGTTAATACGCATATTGAGCCTCATTATAGGATATATTACAGCATAGAAAGGGGATATCGCACCGTCTGAGGAGCTGCAGTGTGAGATATCGCAGGGAAGGAGCTGAGCAGAAGAGTAAGTTTGCGCATGACCATAGAAGCTGTGATGCGATAAGATTTTTCTCCCTATCAGCGCCAGCTAGAAGGAGAGATCGCCCCCGCAGAGAGATCCTGCTAGCTAAGAAGAGTCGTGAGACCCTAGGATGCTACAGAACCCAGTTGAAGACACCTGAGTCTTCAGCCACCCCATCAAAGATCACTTTGGGTGAGACTTCAGGCCATTCTGCGGTTTGTTGCCGAAAGGGCCAGTGAGCTAGGGGTATTCTTGGTACATTAAAGTAAACCCGGGTCTGCCCCAATTTGAACCAACAAATGGTTCCGTTTCCGGCTTTGAACAACTTGAAACGCTAATGTTCTGTTGGCATCCTACTAAAGAAGAACTCAACCAGTGGGTTGGGTCTAAGGAAAGAGAATTTGATGAGACAGAAAACAAGAGTCCTAGGCTCAGTACAGAGGACTGGTTACAAAAACATATCTTCACAGACCTGCATCAGATATTTTTTTTGACCTATGCAAACGAGTTGTACGACTAGTTATCAAAGTTGACTGATAAGAATATATTCAAGAAGAAAAGAATCATTGTCTAGACATCGGAGCTGATTCAGACTGTGAAGAGTATAGATAATCCCATTTCGCGGGTAGTAGACTTCTGGCTTGCAAGTTTGCTGGAAGGCTTCATTACCAATTTTGCAGTTGATCAAAGAAAAAGTTTCAGCGAAGCCGAGAGGTACTTCTTCAAAGGATATCGCGGTAAGTACTTGAACTCTTTAAACTTGTCTATTAAGATGTTATTACATGAAACAGGAGTAATGGATATATTCCCAGATGAATAAGTTCAGTAAGTGTAATGTCATAAGATTTTGAGAGTGATTTTCATGAAATTGGATGTACACGTAGTGGTAATAAATATAAAGTAGATTTCACAACTTCCTTCTTGGAATATAGTTCAAACCATACTAGATAATAGAGCCAAAGCAATACAGAAAGACCAGCAGGGGGTATCCCTTACCACCCTTATACCCCACAGAAAATGACCAGGACTCAGAACAATCTTGTAGGAACTCCATCTAGTAGTTCACATACTGTACATACTACCTTTACACCACCTACGTCTACACCTCCAAGTGGTAGTAATACATTAACTCAAAATCCACCACATAGAAATAGAATGGGGGATGACATGAAGTTACCTACCTTTAAGGGTACAGGGGCAGAAGACTTGGAACAACATTGGTTCCTATGTGAAGCTGTCTGGACCATTAAACAGATCCAAAATGATAATACTAAACTTGTCCAGTTGGCCACTACACTTAGAGAAAGAGCCTTAACATGGTATATGAAGTATACATCAGCACAGTCCAGAACACTCATACAAGTCAAGGCTACCATGATCAAAGAATTTAAGAAACCTAAGTCTGAGTCATAGTGTATCATTGAGATTAAAGACATTAAACAGTTACCTACAGAGTTAGTATGGGACTTTGATCAGAAATTCAAAGCTCTTATAGACCAGGTTAGCTTTGAGTTTGCATTGGAGTAGCATAAATAATGGTTCATTGCAACACTACTCCCGCATATCAGACTTCCCCTTATGCAACAGAGACTCTGTATGTAGGATGAAGCATTGGAGATGGCAATGAAACTAGAGGCTTCACCTCTAGCTGAGACTAGTACAGGTATGACAAACCTACAAAATCAGTTAGCCAATCTCACGTTACAGCTACATGAGATTAAGAAAGGGAAAGAGGTTGCCCAAGAACTATTGTGTACCAAGTGTAAAGGATAGGGCCATACTAAATATAATTGTCCAGTATTTGTTGAATATTTATCAAGTGGGGCTTCGAACCCCTTAATATAGAACCAAGGGCCATGGTGTGAACTCTGCAGAACAAGAGGACATAGACCACAGGAATTCCCTTTACTTCAGAAGTATGTACAAACCCCTAAGAAATTATATTGTAACTTCTATAAGTTAGTAGGACATGATGAAAATAACTGCAGAGCTTATGATCTCATGATAGAGAGAAAGCATGACTTGTACAGAGTCTAGTCAGAGGCACCAGGTCCAGCAACAGGACCACAGCACGAACCGACTCATGTTGGCCATGGTGGAGGATTCAGAGGACAAGGCCATGGAGGAGGCTTTGGCCATGGTGAAGGCTTCGGCTGTGGCCATGGACCAATTAATTGTTACAATTGTGGAGTTGTAGGACATTATGCTAGGGATTGTCAGAACCCTACTACAACATGTAACTATTGCAAGTCCTATGACCATACTATAGAAGAGTGTCCGATCTTGATAGCCAATATTAGGGATACTAAGCTAGCAGTAAACCAGAACATTCATCTTATTGCTACTGAGCAGAAAGAACCAGAACCAAGAGTCAACATTGTGACTCGCAGCGGTGCTTCTCCTAGTAGGACATCGTAGGATACCGAAAAGAATACAGGTCCGGAGTGGGTGCGCAAAGCCACTAATAAATCAACACCACTTGACCTGCAGAAGAACAAAGAAATGTTTCAGCAAGCAAAAACTTTCTTTACTGACCCTATACCATCAGGATCATAGGTACTTCCTTGTAGGGGCCTACTACAGCAAACACCTTGTGGCGTTAGTCCTGTGCAGATATTGCAGGCTACCACATCTGGAAGGTGCGAAGAGGATGAGTCAACAGGAAGTGTACAATCCTTCCTGTGGAGCTGCTTGAAACTTGTACGAAATGAGAAATCCATCGGAGAGCTTCAACGCATCATAGATCCGTGTCAGCCGTCTTCTTCCATGAGCAGTGCGCTGCGGGCTGTTCATAATATTATGGGCCATACAAGAACAAGAAGAGAGATGAGACTCATAGCGCAAATTGGAGAATTTGAAATGGATGAGGTAATCCTAGATTTAGGATCAGAGGTAAATGTTCTGACTAAGCAGACATGGGAACAGATGGGTAGCCCTAAGTTAGCCAGATCACCTATCCATCTGCGTTTAGCCAATCAGCAGAGGGTATCGCCACTGGGTCGATTACCACAAGTACCGATTGACATTGATGGAGTTTGCAGCTTTGTAGACTTTGAATTCATAGAAATTATTGGCGATAGCAGACCGTACCCAGATTTATTAGGTATTGATTGGGCAATCGATAACATGGCTGTTATCAATTTAAAGAAAATACAAATGACCTTTGAGGATAATCAGATTCGGGTCATCGCACCATTGGATCCTTTCCAGGGTCCTCACTACATTGAACCTATCAGGGCATAGGAAGAGGCATGTAATATGGAAAGCCTTTATTAGATGACTACTAACCAGAGTGATTACATCAACCCCACTGTAGAAGAAAATATCAGTTGGCAATGCAACGGCTCATGCGCATCGGATTCGGAGGTTGGTTTAGAAAATTGGCAGAATAGACATTTACGAAGTCTCAGCTCACAGATGTGCGTTTATGACTAAGTCACTGCGATGGATTGGAGCAGATATTAGGGATATTCCATCATTTGATGGCTTGGCAGACGTCAACGACTTTTTACAATAGTTTGAACAAGAAATCCCTCATGAGCAGAGGATGGCAGTTATTGACCTTGCAGTAAGAGCCACACCTGCAAGATGGTGGCATGCACAGAAATAACATATCACATCATGGGATGATTTTAGGAGATTGGTCGCGATCAGGTTCTCTAATGAAAAGGAGCGGTTTCAGCAGAAATATACAGGAGAAAGTGACCCCAGGTCACATATTCAGATTTGCGAACAGAGTTGGTCAGACATTCCAGAGGATGAATGGGTTCACCTATTCATTCACACTTTAGACCAAATCCCATGGAATTGGTACACTGAGACCGAGTTGCGCAGAGGAACCATCACATGGCCACTTATGATAGATAGCTTTCTATTCACTTTCACTTTTGAATCTGAGTATCCAAGCATTGATCAGGCCCTAGATGTAATAAAGACTAAGATATTTGATGACTATACCCTATCAGTATGCGCTCATCCCGATTGGGTCATCCAGTTAGAAGATGTGCTCGAATGTTATAAATTCATAGAAGAATCAGATGATGAGGATGAGAATCCTCACAGTATCAACATTCCAGTGTCAGAAGGGACTCACGAAGTTGAGGGACCAAAGCTAGAGATTCCCGCAATCATAGAGCCTATCAAGATTAAAAATATCAATATTGGCATAGAAACAGAACCAAAGTTTGCCTCTATTGGAGACTATTGGGATGATGAAACGGTAGGACAAATTGCATATTTGTTACACGACTATCAGGACTTATTTCCTACCAAGTTTATAGAAATGAAGGGAATAGTAGGATATTTGGGAGTCATGCGGATACCATTGAAAGAGGATGCCAGGCCAATTAAGCAACGTCCATACAGATTAAATCCTCGTTATAAAGAAAAAGTTGAGGATGAAATTGATAAGATGCTAACAGCAGGCATCATTGAACCTGTAGAAGAGAGCGAGTGGGTTAGTCCCATGGTCGTGTAGAAAAAGAAAAACAAAGGAGAAATCAGGATTTGTGTCGATTTGCGCAAACTCAATGACGCATCACTTCATGACCCATTTCCGACACCTTTTATTGATGAAGTTTTAGAAAATGTGGGAGGACAGGAGGTCTACTCCTTCACTGACAGCTTTTCAGGCTATCACCAGATCAAAATCCATCCAGAGGATCGACATAAGACCACCTTTGCGACAGAATGGGGCTCATTCCAGTATACAGTAATGCCCTTTGGTCTTAAAAATGCACCAGCTATTTTTTCCAGAGTAGTAGTTGTTGTCTTTAAGGAATACATCCATAAATTCTTAGAACTCTATTTTGATGATTGGACTGTATTTGGGTTAACCAAAGACCATATAGGATATTTAAGGGTCATGTTAGAGAAATGTAGGCAATATTAGATTTCTCTTAACTTGAATAAATGTATATTCTGTGCGCCATTTGGTATTTTGTTGGGTCATATTGTTTGCAGACAAGGCTTGATGGTAGATCCTGCAAAGATTGCCATAATTGTTAATCTTCCAGCACCCAACTCATTCAAGCAGTTGAGGACAGTGCTTGGTCATACCGGGTACTATAGAAAAGTCATCAAGGGTTATGCAAAGATCACAGCACCTATGGAAAAGCTATTAAAGAAAGATGTGAAATTCCTATGGAATGAGGACTGTCAGAAAATTCTAGACACTCTTAAAGAAAAGATGGTTACAGCACCCATCTTAGTATTTCCAGACTGGACCAAGCCATTTCATGTACATGTGGATGCATCTGGCATCGCACTGGGGATTGTCTTAACCCAGCCAGGAGAAGGGGGTATCGATCACCCTATTGCGTACTCCAGGAGAAAGTTATCCACCGCAGAAAATAACTACACCACCACAGAAAGAGAAGGATTAGCTATGGTGTATGCTCTACAGAAGTTTAGGCACTACCTGTTGGGTGCCCCATTCAAGATGTTCACTGACCATTCCGCTTTAAAGTAATTGGTCAATAAGCCAGTGTTAGGAGGAAGGATCTGTAGATGGTTACTCTTATTTCAGGAGTATGATTTTGAAATTATTGTAAAACCAAGGAGATTAAATGCCGGACCTGATCACCTATCGCGGATAGATTCAGGAGAAGAACCAAGTAATTTAGAGGACAACTTGCCAGATGCGCAATTGTTTTCTATTCAGATCGCAAATGAGTATTACGCTGATATTATTCACTTTCTCACTACAGGGTGGGCACCTGTTGAGTTTACTAAGCAACAAAAGAAACAGTTAGTTGTTAAAGTAGTAGACTTCACTTTGATCGCATGACATTTATATAAGTTAGGTCCAGATGAAGTCTTGCGTAGATGCATTATGAAGCACGAGAAAGAGGCCATTATCAGAGAAGCACATTCAGGTGCTAAAGGAGGTAATTTCGTAGGAAAGTTGACTGCTCAGAAAATCCTAGCTACAGGATTATGGTGGCCTACTTTGTATAAAGACACTAAGGATTTTTGCAAATGCTGCGATATCTGCCAGAGGGTGGGAAAACCTTTGTGGAGAGATGAAATGCCACTGCGACCATAGATTACATTGTAGGCATTTGACAAGTGGACTATAGATTTCGTGGATCCTATCAACCCACCCGGGAAACGAACTGGTGTGAGATACATCATCATAGGAACAGAATACCTCACCAAGTGGGCAGAGGCAAAAGTAGTAAGGAATTGTGATGCTGCTACAGCTGCACAGTTCATTTTTGAAAACATCATAAGTAGATTTGGATGTCCAGTAATCTTGATGAGTGATCAAGGCACACATTTTTTGAACCGCACTATTGAGGCCTTAACGGAGGAATTCCAGATACAGCACCATAAGAGCACTCCCTACCACCCACAAGCTAATGGTACGGTGGAGTCCTTTAACAAGATTCTAGAAACGTCTCTTACTAAGATCTGTAACAGCCAAAGAAATGATTGGGGCATCAGGGTTAATGCTGTATTATGGGCTTATAGGACTACATGCAAGAAACTTACAGGAAACACACCTTTCAGCTTGGTGTATGGACAAGAGGCTGTTATGCCTATGGAATTTATTATTCCCTATTTAAGAGTTGCTCAAATTACCGGGATGGCTGATACAAACACAATGAATGAAAGATTGGCGCAGCTGCTTGCCTTAGAAGAAGACAGATTCATCGCAGGATTTCATCAGAAAGTGCAAAAGGCACGAGAGAAAGCTTGGCACGACAGGCACATCAAGAGAAAGATTTTTCAGACAGGAGACTTAGTGCTCCTCTATGACAGTAAGTTTGTTAAGTTTCTAGGGAAGTTCAAGATGCATTGGTTGGGGCCATATCAGGTTCAACAAGTTACAAATGGAGGTGCCATTCAGCTCAGCAAACTGAACGGGGAGCTTCTTCCCACTTTGATTAATGGCAGTAGGATTAAGCTTTATAGTGATAGCCACTCCACCTCCCAGCCCTAAGTCAAACAGTTTATGAAGTACAGATGTCCAGGGTAGTTGAAAGGAGGCATTGCACCAGTAATTAGTCTACACCAAAAAAAAAAAGTTCTAAGTATGAGGAATTGCATCAGAAAAGTGTATGTTGCGCAAGTCATAGGATTCTTGCGGAGTTCATGCCGACGCTTTGGTTCAAGACGATGCGATGTGGAATCCCAGCGATGCGATGTTCCTCGTGCCACATAGATGATTTTGAAAAGGGATAGAGGGCCAGTCACTTCGCCTTCTGACAAGCAGTTAATATAGACACGACAAGTATACGTTACCCTAGATTTGGAAACAGTATAATGATTGTTCCATCTTTGGTAAATATTTGACGAGACCGGCACCTACACGCAAGTTTCGAGGGAAATTTGATCGGATTTCAGCAATTAATGAGGATCAAAACGATAGGTGTTGTCTTGTCCATGCAATTAATACCGCCGACGGGTCTAGCCAAATGATCATTACTTCAAAGATTATCACCTTCGTTATAAATATAGAGATCATTCATCCAGAAGGGTTACTTTTGTGATTTCTGAGAGCTATAGAGAAATTTGAAGATTTTTCCTTGAGAAGAGATACTCCAGCTATAGAGTGCTGGGTTTCCCCAAATTCATAGCCATTTCCAGTTCAGAGCATTGCACCGAGTGGTTTCTATCCAAGATGGAACCTTTAGAAGACATTGTGCAAATATTCCATCATGGGGGCCTTGTGTCCGCTATGACGACGCCGCCCAAGGTTGTGAAATTAGGTACATCACAGGTCAGACAGCTGCCAAGGATGAAGAGTCAAGCTCAGATAGTAGAAGGGTCTAGCCCAGAGCAGAGAATAGTAAATAGGAGAAGATCAATGAACATAAGAAAACAGAGAAGAAGAAAAGTGAGAAAAAAGATATCTAAGAGAAGGGCTCCCAACTGTGTGCATGGAGTTTCCCAGAAGATCTCACGGAAAGAAAAAAGGACCAAGAAATAGGCATCCAAGACTCAGAAAAACAAAAGAAAATGGGAAAGGAATGAAGCAGAGATGTTGAAAATGAGAGAGATACAGAAAATGTCCAAGAAGGTAGTTACATTAAGGCTGGAAAAGGACATGTCTCCTCATGGAAGTTTTACCACTTTCCCTATATTCAAAATGATGATGGCTTGGATGAGTCTGTTCGGACAAGCTCTTCAGTAGAATTTGAGGTGAATGGTACAAACCTGACTAAGGTAGCAGGAGATGAGGTCATTAAAACAAATTTAGCAGCTTATAAAGGGTCCGCCGTTCATTTTTGGAGCTTCACTTAAGGAAAGTGTTGACACTATTTTAGAGAAAATGGCACAAGAGTGTGTCGAAGTTATGCATAAAGAAGTCACAGGACTTCGGGAGATACTTACAAGGACTTTGCAGGAAGCCAAGGAGAAGCTACAGCATGAGAGACCACCTATTAGTGGCTCAGGGACGAGCCACAAGTAAGTGTTAGGGGACTGTTGGAGCAGGGCCCCGCAGCTACAGTAAAAGCTGCTATATTGGAAGAAGAAATTCAAAGGAAACAGTACCTGAGCAGCCAAGAAGAGAGAGCTCAACCACTGCGCTTATGGAAGCGGCGAAGACAAGAGGGATCAGCTACCCTCACAAATAGAAAAGGAGCAACAGGCCAAGGTATTGAAGACAAAGGATAGAAGGGGAGCGACCGAGGAAGCGGCGCCCATACCCACGATCAACGCCGGGAAGCGTGGAGGACTACAGAAAGCTGTGGTGTGACAGAAAGCAGCAGTTCAAGTACAGATAGGCCGACTGTCACAGTTAGGGTTTTTGGGTTACTGTTGGGAAAGGCCCACAGTGTTGTAACAGGGCGAGACCTTCAGGACGCCTATATAAGCATGTATTTTGTATTATGAAAGGTTAGCTAACAAGCTAGCCAAACATTCAGATAGACAATTAGCTAGTTAGTCAGTTAGCTGTTCTTTAAGTCGAGCTCTGGTTCTGTTATTCAGTCTATAGTTATCTTACTGTAACCAGTAGCTAGCTCCTTGAGCATGAATTTAACAATCCGCAAGGATTGAGAGAGAGAGAGAGAGGAAAAGTATATTGTAAGAAGAGGCAATATAGAAGGAGAAGAGATCTAGGAGGGAAGGGCTCCCGGCTGTGTGCGGAGTTTCCCAGAAGATCTCAAGCTGCATAAGAGGTTGCAGTGGAACTGTGTTTACTCTCTCAACATATAATATAAAAACCAGTTCCTATGGACGTAGCTTCCTTCCTGGGAGTGAACCACGTAAAATCAGTGTGTTGTACGACTGCTCATGTGATTGTGTTTTACGTGTTTGCTATCTTTCATCTATTACATGAATGTTGCTTATCAGTTGATGAATGTATGTATGTTATCCTTTAGTTTACAGTAACATGGAAGGTTAATCGTGAGTAGGATATATCAAGTATTATGTGTATGAGTTTATTAGTGCTTGATTCACGACAGTAACAGTTACAGCGTTAAGTGACTCAGGTATATGAGTTCCGCGAGTTGAGTGT
Organism: Pseudotsuga menziesii; assembly: GCA_001517045.1. NCBI lineage: Eukaryota > Viridiplantae > Streptophyta > Pinopsida > Pinales > Pinaceae > Pseudotsuga > Pseudotsuga menziesii. The sequence continues at coordinate 118,542 of LPNX010052593.1, forward strand.
AGTTGATGTTAGCGTGTTAAACTGTAGAAGTTTAAGTGAAGTTGTTTAGCATCTTGTGAAGGTTAACAGAGTTATTAGACCCAAGAAGGAGGTCGCAGGACCTTGAGAGTTGATACGTGTATTGAGCCTCATTATAGGATATATTATAGCATAGAAAGGTGATATCGCACCGTCTGAGGAGCTGCGGTGTGAGATATCATAGGGAAGGAGCTGAGCAGAAGAGTAAGTTTGCGTATCACCATAGAAGCTACGATGTGATAAGAGTCCGCTCCCTATCAGCGCCAGCTAGAAGGAGAGATCGCCCCTGCAGAGAGATGTCGCTGGCTAAGAAGAGTCGTGAGACCCTAGGATGCTACAGAACCCGGTTGAAGACACCTGAGTCTTCAGCCACCCCATCTAAGATCACTTCGGATGATACTTCAGGCCGTTCTACGGTCTTTTGCCGAAAGGGCTAGTGAGCTAGGGGTATTTTTGGTACATTAAAGTAAACCCGGGTCTGCTCCAGTTTGGACCAACAGAGTTACTTTCATTTATTCCATGCCTAAAACCTAGATTAGCTTAAGATTGTTTAAAATCTTGTCATATATTAAGTAGGTTCAGCATTCCATTTTTAATTCTCATTTGAGTCCATAATCAGTCTTTCATTTTCAATTACACATCATTTTATAGTTTTAGGATTTTGCTTCATTAGTTTTATTTATTCAAGTTATTTCATTTCAGTAAATCTAAAAGATTAGAACTCGGCTTCAAATTCAAGATTAATATGTTCATTTAGATTTTAAATATGCATTGGTTTTCAGTATTTTAAAGTTTGATGATAAAAGTTCACATAACCTAGTTTAGTGTAAGTTTAATTTTCAAGTTGTAAACCAGTTGCATGATATTTTTATGATTGGTTAATATTCCTTACTTTATGGTATAGTTTGCTGAAGAGGTAGAGTAGAAGTATTTTGTTTTTCTGTTGTAGGTTTGCTTACAGATTGAATGTATTTCCAGTTATTGTTTTGTACTTAGTTTTAGATTTGATTATAAAGCTCCAAGTTTAGTTTTATTTGATTAGTTTAATATTTTGCAACGCATCTATTTATGCTTGGTATTTAGAATAATATGCTTTGCTTTCTACGAATCCACAGTTACTTGTTTTGCTTTGTATGAATTTGCAATTAAATAGTTCATTGCTTTCCATAACTCAGTTGCACTTGCATTCTTAGATAGGAATTTACTTATGCATACATGGAATAATCTCCAATTTATAATATAGATCAGATAATTTGCTGCAAGTAGTTAGTTTTTCTCTCATTAGTTAAATCACCTTTAGACCAAGCGACTACTTTCTAGATTAGTATATGCAATTCCCTTCCATAGAATAGATTAGCATAGCATTATCCTAGTTTGAATCTCAGTTATTAATCAATTTCCTGTCTTTATAGAATATATTAATATAACATTAGATTAGATTTGAAATTATAATTACTTTTCAAGTTCTTAGTTAATTTCCTATTTTCATAGATAGATTAAATTCTTGCATTTGAATTATGAAAGTCATGCATGTAAATTAAAATCATATAGTTTCATGTTAACGCATTTCCATATTTAGTTACCTTAGTTTAGTTCAAGCCTTCAATCTTGCACATATAGTGTTTGCATCTCACAAGCTAACTTCTTGGGTTGACAATTAAGTGTTGAATTAGATAATACATAATTTACCCAACATTTTGGCGCCATTTCCGGGGAGGTGCTAAAGGGATTGGACTCTAGGTAGATAAGGGTAGATAGGTTTCCTTTACAATACACATCAAGGGGGAGGGAAAATGATAGTATGCAAAGGCGACTTCACTACGGAATTTCCATAGTGTGACAGCCTGATGCATCCACTTTAGTGGGTCACCCCAAAGCCTTGTTGTTCCTTTTTCGCACAAGTGTGTTTACTTCACACAAATTTTGATTTACTTCTCTTAAGTGTACTTTTTTCAAACATAGGTATTTTTTCCACCTTTCACAAACCTTGGGGGGAACGTGGCATAAATATTCAAGCCACTCGGTGTGTCCTTGGAGGAAGTCTTGAGACAAGCCTATCACCTTGTTCTTGATTCCTCCATTTAGGAAAACTCCTAGCAAAGTTGTTGCCGCATTTCAAACACCTGGGGGGGAATGTGGCAGAAATATTCAAGCCACTCGATGTGTCCTTGGGGGAAAGTCTCGAGTTAAGGCTGTCACCTTGTTCTTGACTCCTTCGTTTAGGCTCAACTCGTAACGAAGCCAAGGGGGGTAGACCCTATTAAGTTACTAAGGCAAATAACTTTAGTATGATGATGTTAAATTGAATAAGTTTCTTAGGAGTTTGAAATTAATCATAAATAACCATAGATGACAAGATGAAAAATGAGCACAAGAAGCACAATGCTGACACATAATATATATATATCGAAATATTTAAACAAAGAACCAGTGCCTTAAAAATGGAGTCATAAAATAATCAAATGTACTTGCGTGTGCTTGGAGTGAATGTTTTGCAATTGCCTCATGTTATGTTTTAAGTTAATATGAAATATGATTGGATTAAATTGGGTGAGGGGGGACTCCTGATATACCCAAGGGGTACTTGGAGTATGTCCAAAAATAAACCTTAAAGGCTACCCGCAAGGAATGTGTGGGATGAATGGAGTCTCTGAGACTATGTTCATAATACACCTAAGGGTGTAACAAATATTGGTCCCTCGAGGTCACTGTCTAGGATTTCCCACTTTCTTTGGGTATTTTGCCACCATTTACGGTTTGATCGAGGCATTGGATTTTCGCTTGATGGTGGTTAATTGGGGAAGGTGAAACCTAATTAATCTAGTCACTCAAGTTTCTTTTGATGTAGCTTGACTAATTGAATGAACCACAGCCAAAATGTAGAGCATACACATTGGATTCTTTGTAATTTTTAGTAAATTTTAAACGGTGTGTCTTGATTAGAAAGAAAACGCTCCAGGAACCTATTTTAGTCCAAGTGGACCTCAATCGATGAATCAAGGAGGGGGTTTATTTTAGAAATATTGCTCACAAAAATTAATGACAAGCAGCAAAAAATAATCAAACAATAGGTTTTCTAATTAGTCCTACCATGCATCTCTTTCTGCTTTCGGATCAATCGAGAAGTCGTGGGGTAAGTATTAAAGTTAATTTGATACTGTAATATGGAATATATGATAAAGTAATCAAAAAATATTATTTTTCATCAATGAAACTAATCTAGATCAAATAAAAATAAGAAATTGCAAAAAACTGAAAAAGGACGTGAATCCCCCCAGGGGGATGGGGAATGGACTCGAAAGAGCCTCTTCAAAAATAATTTTTATTATAAATGGTTATAATGTTAGAAAAAATATATGAATCCTCTTTGTTCTTATACAGAATGAAACCAACACTTTACAAAATGCCAAAATTAAATATTACAGTAAAGAAGGGAGACCCTTGGGGGGATTTGGATGGCCCAAAAGCACTTTCAAACAACAGCTTCTCCTCTTTCTGTTATTCCTGATAAAAAATAGAGAGATTATTAGAATCAAATATTCTCAAAATAAATTTTAAAGTACCTTTGGGTCAGCCTACATTAAACAAAAAAAAACTAAGTTAAAGCTAGTTAAAACGGTGAAAATGGAACCAAGGAAAGCAAGGTTTCCTTGGGGTATTGGATTTCCTTTGGGGAAGCCAATGTACTGTGGACTGATTTCTGGATTTTATCCTTTGAAAATAGAGAACATAAATCTAATTCATGGAAACTACGGATTCTCTTTAAATTGCCATGCAAAACGGATGATTTCCCTGAACTAGATCTAGAATGCTTTATGAAAATTTTTAGGAATGAAATATAGATTATGAGCCTTGAGAAAATAGATCTATGTTAAGTTTTAATTTAATATAATAGATCTAAATGATATCAAATCTTGTAAACAAAGTAACCAAGTAAAAATTTGATTTTAGAAGGAGGAAGAGAGAGAAAGAGTGCTGGAAGCCTAGGAATGTTGGGCTTTGGAGTCTGCTTTGGTGGAAAACTGAGGGACTATGTCCTCAAAAAGATCATGAATATGATTAATATGCAAACTATATCAACCCCTTATACAAGTGAGATCACCTGCAGCTTAGAAATCCTTGCACAAACAGATGGTTAAAACATAGGTGTTGCTAGAAAAAGAAAATTAGAAAGAATGCAATTAAACTTAAAATACATGCAACTCCAAGAGATCTGAAACAAGCAAATAGTAAGAGCATAAATCAAACTATAATGATCTCTTACCCTAATAGTATGGATCTCTCTCCTTCAAGGCCAACAATTAACCAGCAAAAAGAAAAGATCAATAATACAGATTATACCTCATAAGCACTTGACAATCACCATCCCCACATGAAAAGCATTACACCATAGATATTACCTCCAAAGCTTCTTTATTCCAAAATAGTACACAATACAATAGAAACATCTCTTCAATTCAGCTCTAACTAACTTGGAAGACAAAAATCGAGCTTTATTTATAACAAAAACTGGAAATCTAGCCCAGGGGGGCGCAATTCCCAAGGGGAGAGAGATTGCAGTTGCATGTGGAGTCCATCTAGGCCTGATCTGTGTCTAATTGATCTTGATATGAGTCTCACTGAGTGCAGCTATCAATCAGAGAGCTAATCAGACTGACACCTCAACCTGCTAACTGAAGAATCCACCAAAACTCATCTAGATGGCCCCACATGTGTGGAGGAGAGAGAGAGGGCGCAATTCCCAAGATTGCATGATGTGTTGCACTCCCAGTTCAGTCCAGATCACCTCCTTCAGTCATGGAATGGTTAGATCCAATCAATCTCAAGTCGATGAGACTGATTTCAGTCAAATCGGAGCAAATCCCACTAATTTAGGATCTGGGGTTTTCTCCATCATTTAATTAATTTATCAATTAAAATAATGAATATTTTATTTTTAGGGTTTTTTTACTTGAGTTATGGGAGAATCACTCAAACCTTAGTAAAAGTGGGTTTATGGGTTTACATGGTGCTCTAATCTTTAAAATGAGCACCCCCATGACTGAAACTGATTTACGAGCCCACTTTTATTACAAAACCAATTTTTCCAATTAGACTATTAAAAAATAGCCTAAGTTTTGTGGAAAAATTAAAATTAAAAAAAAATAAAAATTAAAAAAAATAATAATTAAAACCTAGGGGGACTTAGACACGTTCATATGACTCGACCATGATGCCTATCATGTTTATACATTGACACATAGACACTAATAACCTCAATAGGCCTAAATTCCAAGCCAACCACCCCAACTTTGGAGGTATTGAGTGAAAAACTCAGAAATTATCAGTCGTTTATTCAACAACCAATAATATCCAAGGGAAAAAACACCCTGGGCTGATCGGAATGACAAATAAAGTCTAAGATACAGATTCTTTTACAGACACTATCATGTTACAACATTTTATAACAACTCCCTCATGGGGTATGAACATGTGATATAGTACAACAAGCACTTCCCAGAAGCACTTCCAAAGGTCTTCTAAAGTACGAACAAATCATCTTTGTCCAGTTCACCAAGCTCACTTAACAAAAAACCACTAAGTACTAATTAGGTGGTAACATCTGGCTCCATCTAGGGACACATGCTCTGACTAATATTCTGATCAAAGAAGAGGATGTGAGAACTCTGGAATCTCTAGGTCCTGCATAGCAATTAAAGCTTGTCAGTAACTTGTATATAAAAGAAATTAATTGTAAAAGTAGATTAATTTACATAATTAGTCTATGATGTACAAAAAAGCAATATTTTACAAGACTAATATACAAAAGAAAAATTTCAAAGTTAGTACTATGGTACAAAACATCTATAATACAACAATATGATACATGAAATTTAAAAATACATGCAAGGAAAGGTTTAGAAATTGGCCCTGAAACCACCGATGCCAATAAAGGAATCAAACTGTCTCAGCAAAGAACATCTTGAGGAGAAAGCCATTCACTGGTAGGCTTAACCTTTCTCCTTCTAGGTCAATTACATAGAACGAATTTGTTCCTGCTACTTCATCAATGATATATGGCCCCAACCATAAGCTGTCAAACTTTATGTGTTTCATAGGTTTCTCCCGTTGTTTGTCCCAACGCAAGACTATGTCACCTACTTGAAAGGATCCAGGCCGGGTATATCTATCAAAGGTTCTCTTGAGTTTGTCTAAATTTTTGATACTTTGGTCAAGGGAGTTTCTTCTACTCTCATCTAACTCGATCAACTGGTTGATTCTGTTCTGAATGGCATCCTGATCTGAGCTAAAGGTCTAGAGAAGATGATACACTGAAAGCTTTAAGTGGATAGGTAAGGTGACATATAGGCCATAGACAAGTTCAAAAGGACTCCTTCCGATTGAACTTTTGTTTGTGATTTTATCGACCCATAATGCAAACTTGATCTTGCTATCCCAAGCCTTTTTATTATCACCAACATTTTTCTTGATTATGGTCATTAAGTTTTTATTATTTGAATCAACTAGACCATTTCCTTGGGTATAATAGTTGGATGAATGGGATAGTAAAATGTCGTACTTGAAACAAAAGGATGACATCTCAGAGGAAACAAAGCACGGGAAATTATCTGTGATTATTCTGGCTGGCACATAGAATCTTGTGATAATCTTATCTTCTAAGAAATCCATGACTACAACATCGGTTTCCTTCTTAGTGGGTATCACCTCTACCCACTTGGTGAAATAATCTTTGGCAATGAATATCCAAGAATAACCATTGCTCGAGTTATCCTTGAACTTACCGATGAAATCAAGCCCCCATTGCTGGAAAGGGGCTTGGACTACTATTGGGTTTAAAGAAAAGGATTTCATTTGTTTCTTTCCAGTTAACAACTAACACTAGGGGAAAACTCTGATAGACTTGTGCACATCTAAAAAAAGGTTCGGCCAATAGTAGCCTCCTCTAAGTATTTTATGGGCAGTTGTTCTAGATGCAAAATGTCCACCACAAAATCCTGCATGGAACTCAACCATTAGTTTTTTGGACTCAAGTTCATCGACACATATAAGTATTAAACCATCGGGGTTTCTCCAACCCAAACCATCTTTTGTTAAACAATACTTAGTTTCTTTTAACCCTAATGCTCTTCTTTTATGGCCAAGTAGATGATCAGGTCATCTAAGGTTACGGAGGAAAAAGATGATGTCGGTATACCAAGGGTGCTGCTCTAATCTTTGAAGCTCGTCTGATACACTTTGTTTTGAATCACTGTTTTGGAATATTATTCCTAAGGCTTTTTCATTTCCTTGGGTTAACATATTTGCAAGACCTTGTCCCTTAATTAACTTAGTAGGTTTTATCTCTAAATAATACTCTTGAATCTTTGAAACCCACTTACCCTTGATTCCTAGACAATCTTGTTGAGACATGATATCCTTGACAGCTGCATGGGGTACATACCCAATGATTTTGGAGTATCCTACATAAGTTCTGAAATGTTTAAGGGACTTCATAAGAGCATAATCCTATTTCTCCATGGTGGTATACTTCAACTCTGAATGTTGCAAGGATCTACTCATAAAGGCTATAGGTTTCTCTTGTCCCTCCTTATTCTTTTGAAGCAAAACATCAGCAATGGTGTCCTCCGAGGAAAAGGAAAATATCTGAAATTCCTTAAAATAATCTGGACCAATCAAGACTGGGGAATTGGATATGGCATCTTTGATAGACTTGAAAGCATCTTTCCCTTCATCTGTCCACTCAAATTTAGCATCTTTCTTTAACAATTTCTGTAGAGGCTTCATTAATTCTGCTAAATTTGGGGTGAATCTCCTTATGAAATTGATCTAACCATTGAAATACTGGAGAGATTTCAGGATTGACTTTGACACCATCCTTATAAATTATGTGTCCCAACAACTTTCCTTCATCAACCCCAAAGATTGACTTGGCAGGGTTTAAGAAAATACCATATTTCCGACATCTTATGAAAACCCACCTAAGATGACTTATGTGGTCAGATCTTTCTTTTGAGAAAATAGTTAAGTCATCTTGATATATTTCGATTATTTTTCCTATAAGTTCTTTGAAGGAAAAATCCATGGCTCTTTAGAAGGTGGCACTAGCATTTAATAAGACAAAAGGCATTCTTAAAAATTGATAGGTGCCCCAAGGTGTGGTGAATGTAATTTTATGTTGATCCTCTTTATTTACCAACACTTGGTTATAACTGGAAAATCCATTCAACATTGACATCATTATTGATCCCATTACTCTTTGAAGCAATGTTTCCATGTCGGGAAATGGGTAATTATCTTTAAGGCATGATGTATTCAAATTTCTGAAATATATACATATTCTAATTGACCCATTCTTCTTTCTTACAACAACTAAGTTGGAGCACCATGATGAATGTCTTATAGGTGCTATGTTCCCTGTTGCTAACATTTTCTGAAGCTCCTTTTGCATAATGGGGGCCAACTTAGGATTTATTCGCCTAATTTTTTGTCAGAAAGGCTTGACCTCCTTAGCCTCTTCTGTGCGGGGAATATTGTGTTGAAAAACATCTTCCCGATAGGCATTAAGTTAATCATAACTAAAGGCCGACACATCTATATATTCTTTAATTAAGTTGACCAAACTGTTCCTTTCCTTTTCTGAAGTACCTTTTCCAATTTTTATTAACTTGGGGTCCTTATCAGTTCCTATGTTTATTTCCATATAATCCCTAATTTTTATTTCTTTTTTTTTTTATGATGATCCTATCAATCAAACAGATTTTAAAAAGCTATAAGGCTATTTGGGATGTGATTCCTTTCATTATCCTCGCATTCCTGATAATCTTTACCCTCTTGCTGATAACTGATCTTGCAACCTTGAAACTCTTGGAGATTATGGATGAATCTCAAGAGTTTCTCATCATATTTAAACACCTACCAGTGATTTACATTATTTGGAATTGATGGTCTAAAATTAATTTCCATTTTTCCATTCCCATTAATCATTTCATCTGAAGGCTGGAGGGTGGATGTTGCTACCGCCAAATCTTCTGCTAACCCATTCATTTCCATATGGATCTTTTGAATGTTAAGTGCTTCTGAATCACCTTTTATGTTCAACATATTTATCCCCATGTCTTTAGCATTTTCTAACCCTAGAAGAAATGCCTCATACTCAGCTATTGTTTGATGCTTCAAACTCTAACTTGAAAGCAAAGTTCTAGAATTTATTTGAAGAAGATATGATCACGATGCCCACACCCTTTTCAGCTTTGGAATAAGCCTCGTCAAAGTACATTTGACAAATCCCATCTATATTTTCATAATTAATGTTTTCCTTAATAGGGGCCATGAAATTTGACAAGATAGCATAGTTTCCAGCTTTATTAGTGAAATGAACAAATTCATTTCCAGACTTTTTAGGGTTTTCTACATTCCATTTCCTTAGCTTCTCTCTATGGAGTATCACCCTAGTGTTTTCTGACATAGGTATAGTAGCATATGTCCAATCCATTTGAATGTACCCACCAAGAGTTGTGGCCCACTTTCTGGATAGTAACATACCCCAATTATCTGGCACATCAATCACTATCGCATCCATCGACATGTCAATGTTATGATACTTGGCCAACTTAACATGTAGATTTAATATTATCCCTACCACTTCAACTTCTCTTGCATCCATTACACAAACATTGTGGTAGGGTTGGGTGATCCTTAGATTTAGCTATTCCATTACTTTTCTTGTCATGACATTTGATGAAGCACCTGAATCTAACATGCAGTTATGAAGTAGAAGGTTATCAACTAAGAGAGAGATATAAAAAGGAGGGTGGTCTTCTCTTCTTGGATCAACACTGTTGAGGACTATAGGAATATCCATAGGTTCGATATGGTCGGATTCAAATATAGCATTATTATTAGGGAGAGGATCCTCTTCGACAATATTATGAGTTTTATTCTGACTATCCTCTATGGCTTTAAACAAATTTTTCTTTTGACCAAGAATTTTAAGGACATCAGTTGCATAAACAGACATCTTAGCATTACTTATCCATTCTCCCATGTCAATATTTGATTCAGGGATAACAGGAGGATCTGGGAGAGGAGTGGTTACCTTCGGCTTGTACTATTTAGATGGTGATGGCTTCTCCTTCCTTTGATAAACTACACCCTTGAATCTAGCCTCCTTCATTTCCTGAATTGTTTACAGAGTAGGCATTGCACCATAAAAGCTGGAAAGGAGGTCTTTCTCATAACTGTAATCTATGGATTGCTGCCAATGCTGGTTCGACAAAGGATAGGTTTGGCCTACCATGTATACATGATCAGGCTTGCTTGACTTTGTTTCTTGATTACTAACCTCGGTAATTCCATGTTCCATGACCTCGTTTGCAACATAACAAGTGCTTTCTTGGTGGAATTGCTCACAATGTCTACACAAATGAATTACTTCCTCAACCATGTTAGTTGAATCTAACTGATTTGGAATCCTAGGCTCTTGCTGAGGGGCTTTCTTCTAATACATCTGGTTTTGCTTGGGATAAAAGTTCTTAGGTCCATTATTCCTTTCCATTGTGATTATTCTATTTTGCATATGGTTCATTTGTGCTACATGGTTGGCCATTTGTTGGTTTTAACTAGTAACCAAGTTTTTTATCATGTCACCCACCTTTTCCATGGGATCTTTAGAAGTTCCCTTTTCTTCTGATTCAATGGATATACCCTTAGTTTCTTTGTTGTAGGAATTGTTTACCCTAGTGTAACCTAGAATGTTGGACTTGCCTGAATACTACATATTCTTTTCTATTTTCTCGGCCAATTCCTAGGCAGTTTTTAGATCGGTCGATTCTTTGTCTCTCAACTGGTACCTTAAGTCGTCGGTGAAAGATTCAATGTAAGATACGAGGATAGAGGAATATTTTGGCTTGATGTCTCTAGGAAGGTCCACAACCACATGCCTGAATTTAGTGTTAAGTTCATCCATGGTTGCATTCTCCGTCTTCTTTATGCTATGAAGGGCAGCAAGCAAATGTGTTAGTTCTTTCTTTTCTCCCCATTTCTTCTTAAAACCATCCTGGAATTCACTAAGAATTTTATATGAATCATAATCTAGGTCGAGGTACCATTCTCCAGCATCATCTTCTAAGGATAAAGCAAAGATCTTCATTTTGACATCGTCATGGTCATGGAAAGCATCATTGTAATAACTGACCGGGTGCTTTTCAAACTTTTGAAGGTGAGACTTGGTAGTGATGAAATTATTGCCATGAAATATGGGGAGCTTCTTGATAGAATCATTTGGAATGCCATGGGGAGAACCTGCTATCTAAGAAAAGTCAAGGGGTTTGAAGAATTATGTCATTTCTTGAGATTGGTGAATATGACTCTCTACAAATATGTGATGAATATCTGAGAGGGATTGGTCTCCTAAATTTTCAAGGTTTCTACGAGAGGTTCGCCTATTCAATATTTCCCTAATAAAACTTTTGGGATCCAGGAGAGGATTAAATAATTGATGGTGGTTTCTTTAGGTAGAAATTCTTGAAGGGATGTTAAACAGTGGAGTTGCCAGAAGGATCGAGTTTTAATTTTTATGTTTTTTAAAGACAAGATCAATCAATATTTTTATCTTTTTAGTTGTTTAGAAAAAAATTAAGCTAAGTCGTACTCGGGAATAAAAACATTTATCCTTGGCAACGATGCCAAAAAGTGTTGCCGCCTTTCACACACCTGGGGGGGGACGTGGCATAAATATTCAATCCACTCGGTGCGTCCTTGGGGGCAAGTCTCGAGTCAAGGTTGTCACCTTGTTCTTGACTCCTCCGTTTAGGTTCAAATCCTAATGTAGCCAAGGGGGGTAGACCCTATTAAGTTACTAAGGAAAATTACTTTAGTATGATGATGTTAAATTGAGATAGTTGCTTAGGAGTTTGAAATTAACCATACATAACCATACATGAAAAGATGAAAAATGAGCACAATAAAGCACAATGTTGACACACAATATATATATCTCGAAAGATTTAAACACAAGAACAGTTCCTTAAACATGGAGTCATAAAATAATAAAATGTACTTTCATGTGCTTGGAGTGATTGTTTTGCAATTGCCTCTTGGTACATTTTAAGTTAATATGGAATATGAGTAGATTAAATTAGGCGAGAGGGGACTCTAGATATACCCAAGGGGTACTTGGAGTATGTCCAAAAATAAACCTTCACGGCTACCCATAAGGAATGTGTGGGATGAATGGAGTCTCTAATACTGTGTTCATAATACACATGAAGGTGTAACAGAGATCGGTTCCTTGAGGTCACTATCCAGGAGTTCTCACTTCCTTTGGGTATTTTTCCACCGTTTACGGTTTGATCGAGGCATTGGATTTTCGCCTGATGGTGGTTAATTAGGGAAGGTGAATCCTAATTAATATAGTCACTCATGCTGCTTTTTATGCATCTTTACTGATCAGACGAACCGAAACCAAGTGCAGAGCATACACACCAGAGTCTTTGTAAATTTTAGTAAATTTTAAATGGTGTGTTTTGATTAGAAAGAAAACTCTCCAGGAACCTCTTTCGGTCCAAGTGGACCTCAATCGGGGAATCAAGGAGGGGGTTTATTTTAGAAAGATTGTTTGTATAAATTAATGACAAGCAATAAAAAATAATCAAACCACAAGTTTTCTAATTAGTCCTACCACGCATCTCTTTCCCCTCTCAGGTCAATCGGGAAGTCATGGGCTAAGTATTAAAGTTAATTTGATACTGTAATATGGAATATATTATAAATTAATAAAAACATATTATTATGCATCAATGAAACTAATCTAGAGCAAAGAAAAATAAGAAATTGCAAAAAACTGAAAAAAATGACGCAAATCCCCTTAGGGGGGATGGGAAATGGGCTTGAAAGAGCCTATTCGGAAATAATTTTTATTATAAGTAGTTACAATATCAAAACACTTATCTGAATCCTCTTGGTTCTTATACATAATGAAACCAAGGCTTTACAAAATGCCAAAATTAAAGATTACAGTAAAAAGGGTGACCCCTGGGGTGATTCGAATGGCCCAAAAGTCACTTTTGAACATCAGCTTATCCTCTTTCTATTATTCCTTCTAAAAAACAGTGAGCTTATTATAACGAAATATGCCCAAAATCAATTTGAAGTACCTTTGGGTCAACCTACTTTAAACAAACAAAAAAAACTTAAAACTAGTTAAAACGGTGAAAATGAAACCAAGGAAAGCAAGCTTTCCTTGGGGTCTTGGATTGCCTTTGGGGAAGCTAATGTAATGTGCACTGATTGCTGGATTTTATCCTCTAAAAACAGAAAACAAAAATATAATGCATGCAAACTACGAATTCTCTTTAAATTGCCATGCAAAACGAATGATTTCCCTGAACTAGATCTAGAATGCTTTATGAAACTTTTTAAGAATGAGATCTAGATTATGATCCTTGAGGCAACATATCTATGTTAAGTTTTACTTTAATATAATATATATAAATGATATCAAATCTTGTAAACAAAGTAACCAGGTAAAAAATTGATTTTAGAAGGAGGAAGAGAGAGAAAGAGTGCTGGAAGCTTGGAAATGTTGGGCTTTGGAGTATGCTTTGGTGGAACACCGAGGGACTATGTCCTCAAAAATATATTGAATATGAGGAATATGAAAACTATATAAACACCTTCTACAAGTGAGATCACCTGTAGCTTAGAAATCCTTGCAAAAACAGATGGTTAAAACATACGTGTTGCTAGAAAAAGACAATTAGAAAGCATGCAATTAAACTTAAAATACATGCAAATCCAAGAGATCTAAAACAAGCAAACAGTAAGAGCATAAATAAAACTAGAATGGTATCTTACCCTAATAGGAGGGATCTCTCTCCTTCAAGGCCAACAATTAACCAGCAAAAAGAAAAGATCAATAATACAGATTATACCTCATAAGCACTTGACAATCACCATCCACACATGCAAAAGATTACACCATAGATCTTGCCTCCAAAGCTTCTTTATTCCAAAATAGTACACAATACAATAGAAACATCTCTTCAATATAGATCTAACTCGCTTGGAAGAGGAAAAATGAGATTTATTTATAACAAAAACTAGAAATCTAGCCCAGGGGGGGCGCAATTCCCAAGGAGAGAGAGACTACAGCTGCATGTGGAGTCAATTTGGGCCTAATATGTGTCTAACTGAGCCTGATCTGAGTCTCAATGAGTGCAACTATCAATCAGAGAGCTGATCAGATTGACACCTCAACCTCCTAACTAAAGCATCCACCAAAACTCATCCAGATGGGCCCACACGTGTGGAGGAGAGAGAGAGAGGGTGTAATTACCAAGATTGCATGTTGTGGTGCACTCCCATTTTAGTCCAAATCACCTCCTTTAGTTAATTAATGGTGAGCTCCATTCAATCTCAATCCGATGAGACTAATTTTAGTCAAATCGGAGCAAATCCCACTGATTTAGGATTTGGGGTTTTCTCCATTATTTAATTAATTTATCAATTAAAATAATGAATATTTGATTTTTAAGGTTTTCTGACCTGAGTGATGGGAGAATCGCTCAAAACTTAGGAAAATTGGGTTTATGGGTTTACATGGTGCTCTGAGCTTGAAAATGATCACCCCCATGAATGAAATTGATTTTTGAGCCCACTTTTATTACAAAACCAATTTTTCCAATTAGACTCTTAAAAAATAGCCTAAGTTTTGTGGAAAAATAAATTAAAAATAAATAAAACCTAGGGCGACTTAGACATGTTCATATGACTTGACCATGATTCCTAGCATGTTTGTACATTGACACATAGACTCTAATAACCTAAATAGGCCTAAATTCCAAGCCAACCACCCCAAATTTGGATGTATTGAGTGAAAAACTTAGAAATTATCAGTCGTTTATTCAACAACCAATAATAACCAAGAGAGAAAACACCCTGGGCTGATCGGATTGAAAAATAAAGTCTAAGAGACCAATTTTTTTATAGACACTATCATGCTATAACGTTTGTTACAACTTCCATATGGGGTATGAACATGTGATATAGTACAACAAGAACTTCCCATAAGCGCTTCCGAAGGTCTTCTGAAGTCCGAACAAATCATCTTTGTCCGGTTCACTAGGATCACTTGATAAAAAACCACTAAGTACAATTCAGGTAGTAACAGAAGCCAAGGGGGGTAGACCCTACAAGTTACTAAGGTTGTGTTATCTTCTCAAATAAATTAGTCAAGTTTGTTTATTTTAGGTGATAGGAAGTCATTTAAAAATACATTTCCAAAATTTTAAGGCTCATTTTTTAGAGCTTTAGGTATGTAATAAAGTTTGAAAAACATTTGATTTGGTTTTTCCTTCAAAAAAGTCAAAACTTAGGTTTCAGTGGCTTAGGCGAACAGTTCAGCTGTTCATTAGCCACCGAAATTAGAGCTTTTGGCAACTAAAGTGCGAAGTTCAGGGCTATTTTAGCCACCTAAAGCACAGAAGCTTGGAAACGGTGAGCATGTATTGAGAAAACTCAATTTTATCAGTCGTGGAGAGGCCATTTTACATGCTTAAAGAGTCAATTGACAACTATACATCCTAATATTTCCAATGGTACTTTCATATCTGCATTTAGGGATTGGGAGGGTAGTCAAAAGTGCCATGCAAGATGAGGTAGCATTTTAAAGAATGTGGTGTTTTTACTAAGCTAATTCATCATTTTAAAATGATTATCCTAGGTGACTTGAACATCATTTTGAAAAATGGTTAGACAATTTTTTGACTAACATTTCAAGGAACAATAACCTCTCTCATTTTTCCTACAGGTGTCACATATTGGGAGAATCAAATCCATCTCCTAGACTTAAATTTTAGATCTCAGAATTCCCCTGTTTGACACATGTTTTTTGAAATACAGATGTTGGGAAAATGAAAATGAATATCAAATAATTGAGAGAGGTTTTTTCTCATAGAAAACCAACAAACAATAATCTCTCTCATTTTTCATACAAGTATCACATATTGGGAGAATCGAATCCATCTCTGAGCCCTAAATTTTAGATCTCAGAATTTCCCTGTTTGACACATGTTTTTGAACTAAATATGTCAAGAAAATGAAAGTGAATCTCAAAGAACTGAGAGAGGTTTTTTCTCAAAAAAAACCCATATACAAAATCCTCTCTCGTGTTTCCAAAATAGCTTTTTATTTGATAGATATAGGTCAATATCAGATTAGCATATTCCCAGAAATTTCTGCATTTTCTAGCCACCTCACAAATTTGGATTTGAGATAGGAAAAGAGGTTATCATATACATATTTTGAGGATCTTGAAACTGATTTGTAAAGATTATTTAAGCTCATTGAAGAATTATTGTAAGAGGTTCAACTTTTGGAGACTTTTTTGTATTTTGTAAGCTCAAGCTTCTCATTTCCATATCAGTAATACAAGCTTCTTTTGCCATTACTTGTTCAGATCTTCATCTTCTTGTCTATTCTATACTTGCACCTGAATGTCCAATTCATGTTAATTATGTTTGTCTGATGTTTGATCACTTTAAACCTGTCAATGCATCCATAAACTAGAACTTTCAAGTACTTTACTTGGTTTATCTAGCTATTCATATATAATTTGTGTGTATGTTTCTGCTAGTAAGTTAAGTGTTCTTCGTGCATTCATTTATTTACAACTCTCTGAATAGTGATAGTTAAAATCCTTGTAAATATGGTTTTGTTTATGCATGTATTGACTGAGTGAGGTTTGATTTAGTCATCTGACTTGATCCATTTGAGTGAATCATTAAGATAAAATTAAGTTACTAGGCATCTTTGAGTTACAGACTAGAAGAGTTTCTTGGAGAGTTAACAAATTGATGTCATTGCCGGGGAGAGGATTGTTATCACATATATAGTAGCCAGGCTACCATATTCTATTTTTCAAACACAGTATATTTTTTCAACCAGATATCTTACATATGAGATGTTGAGATGAGCAGTTTTGACGGATCATTATTGTATTAGTGGACTATTGTACTCTCCCATGTCAGGACTGAGTCTCAGGACACTCAGATTTGAGGACCGATGTAGCCATTTAGTCATTATAGAGTAGTTATTGATGCCAAGTTTTATATCAGTGCTTTCTCATTGGACAAATGATGTTTCAAATGGATTATATGCATGATTATGACTCAACTTTTTATATTGTGTGATGGTTATCATTGCTCTTATACTCATTTTGGTGACATGAATTAACATGTGGTGTCATGATCTAGTGGTCATAACTATATGGACTTGGATGTATTTGTATTTATGTATTGATGTCCCTACTCTGACTTTGAAGTTCCTGCTCTATACTCATTGGTTTTACCCTCCTTAGGGAGAATAGAGGTAGTCATTTCCACCATTTTTTTGGCTTGCTAGTGTTGGATTCATCATTCACTATCTCCACCCATCCATTACCTTCCAGTTTAGTTTTCAACCCAACTGACTTCTTGACTAATGGCATGGAGGACCTTTTCCCCCTATAGAACCTTTGTTCGACGAGCCTCCCTATTTATAGTGTGTCTTGACTTTGAGTTGGTGACAAAACTTTCCTTTGGTGAGTTTGATTGTATGCCTAAATCATTCTAGTCGGTTGTCCCGATGTTTGGCACTGTACAGAACTCCCCCTGGTCACTTGAGATGTTGTTGGCTAAAGCTAAAAGCTCATGTACTACTTGTATTGGAAATGTTTATATGCGCCCATGAAAAATCAAAATTCTAAAATTGTGTTTCTTAACATATGTAAATAGGGAAAGAGCAATGAAATGCTAAAATACCCCTTGAAGGGTATAAGAAAAGGTCCAAAAAGCAATGGATAAATATATGCTGGCCTTATAAATTTGAGTATGTCCCAGATGAAAGCTATGATTAGCTATGATTTTAAGCACTAGTGAAGTCCCAAAGGGTCATATAGGCCAAAAAGTCCATGGAAATAAAATTGATGATCCTAATGAAAATGGATCAAGCTTGATGTAGTCATGATGCCTAAGTTGAGTAAGCACTCTCTAAACAACTCAACCATTTGTGAGGCACTACCATTCCTTGTGTTGTTGTTTGTCCGACATTGGTTTTATTGATTTTTTCCTTTCCATATCCAAAGTGACATGATTTTAAGTAGGAATTCATCCTTTTCCCTAGCCTAGTAAATTTCATCCTTCACACTTCACTAGCAAATTGACTACAACTATGAAGTGAGTATAGTCTTGAAAGTCTAGTCTGAGTAATAATAAATAAAGGCTTATATATGTATTTAGTTGATGTACAGCTAGTGAAATGATTGCTACTTGTCGTGATTGTTGCTTAAATGATTTGTAGAGCATGTCTTAGCCTTGTAGCACTTGCAGCAAATGGATGATAGTCTGAGTTATATTATTGGTATATGATCATTTACAGATGGTTATATTGTCTATTAGATATGGTTGATGATCAAGTAGAGACCTAGGAAGGGTATGAGTATACACCCTAGATGGATTTCGACTCTTCGACTCTAATGAGACAGTTTATTTTCAGTTCTAGGCACTTCTAGAGATGACCAGGCTCATTTTACCTTTCTGATGCAGTTTTGCTTCATAGGATGATGTGTTTGAGCAGGGATATGTTTTATTTGGATCTCCTATGGTGTTGTATGGAACATAGGTGTGCAGCCACTTGTTTGTACCATAGTACACCCATCCCAAAGAGCCTAGTGGGCTCAGTTTGACAACGCAGGCACCCTAGGAGGCTATTTTTGTAGGTTCATGTTTCCCGAGGCAGATTAAAAAATGATTAAATGGCTATTAAAGAAATAGATTTGGGATACTAAGGAAAGGAAATGACATGGGATGAGTCATAATGATGAGAGTGATTTACTCCACACCTTCTTTAGCAGTTGCAGCACCTTATTGGGCCCACACCTAGTTTTGGGCATTTTTATATTATTTTCTGGAGCTTTTGGGAGGCTCACGATCTCCTCAAGGAGGCACAAAGTCAAAGAATTAAAATAATATTTTATTTTATTGTGCCATGGGGACACCCAGAGGGATTTAATCAACACTCCTTGGACCCACCATGTGCTTCATTTATTTCTTGTTGAGTGGGGTACCCTCTTTATGGGTGATTTAGTCCACTTTGGTACTTTATGGTTATATTGATCCATCTATTGTATGTTGAGCTCATCTCAACCATTGATTATAAAATTTTATCTTTCAATATTAGCCACTCATTTTGAAAGTGGTTAGGATTCAATTATGATTGTGGTTCTCTCATTTCTATTTAAAGGAGAGAGCTTCTCATTTGTAAGGGGTCTTTGGCTCTTGATCTGAATAATAGAAAGATTTTTCCATGGATATTTTCTAGATTTGCTTTGCATCTGATGTTCTCAAATGGTGATTGGATAGTCTTTTGCTTCCTATCATTGTGGAAATTCATGTGAGATCTATATTTTTTCCTATCATTGTCTTGTCTACAGGATGGTGTTTTGGCTGGAGCATTTTTGCAGTGGGGCGTCAACTCATTTGGTTATCTTCGTCTTGGATCAGGGGTTTTCATTAGTTTCATTGTGATCTATGATTACTTTGTTTTAATTTCTTGTAGCATTTGGTTTCTTTATCTTGTCTTAGCAAATCTGATATTGTTGGCGTTTGCTCATGCAGGGTAAGGGGAACATTGGTGGCTTGGGGCTTACATCCGTCATAGAAATCACTTGGATCTTCCAGAATTGATCGAGATAGCAAGGATAATCACTATTATGACTTATGGAAACATTTCAAGGTATGATCCAACAAGTAACTCTCTTCTCTTTAACAGATTTGAATCCATTGTACCTGTTCTCCTTCCATTTTTCTGAAAATCCTTAAAACACTAAAAAACCATTAAAAAATACTAAATCCAGGAACTGTCTGATCTTTGGCCAAACCACTACTAATTTTCATATATCGGGCCTCCCCATCACTGAACCTACTGCAACGCTGGTCAAATTCCTGTTGGTTTGACCTAGATCTGATTTTTAGCTTGAAAACTGCATAACGCCCCCACTAAAAATTTGACCTGCTAGGGTTTTGATTTTTTCTGATTTTTGACTTCATAGACTAATAGATCAGATCTCACACAATCCAAATCACCCCCAACACTGAGCTAGTTCCTTCCAGGTTTCCCTAGATCTGAAAAACTTACTTTCAACCTCCTATCCCCCCCTCATCATATTTTGACTTTTCTAGATCTGATTTTTCCTAAAATTTTCTGATTTGGGTTTGTAGATCGGGTCATCCTAATCTCATTTCCACTCCAATTCTGGGATTATAGTGTCCTAGTGTCTCTATATCTATATATATGCCTCTCCAAACCCTAGCACTAGCCCTCACACTACTGATTTCCTTCTAACCTGGATCTTCCTGGCCATATCCTTTACTAGGTCCATAGATCAGGGAATATCCCATGTGAGTTCACTGAAACATTGTGCTGATACTGACTCCATTACCCAATGCATGAAAGGGATTGATCTCCTATCTCTAGCACTAGCTGTAAATTGACCTTACTCCTGTTCTCTTTGCCAACATTCCTTGATAACTCAAGTTACCTGATACTTTCATATCTTTCACTGAGTTTGTCTCCTTGGTACTAGACAGTCCCAAATCTGTCCTTGATCACCTTGTCACAATTACATTTTCCAAGACAGTGGTCATCTCCATCAGTTGCTAGTACCTAAACCCTAGAGCTAGGGTTTCCATTTACCTTACACCTTACGTACCTCAAAGCCACATTTCATCTGTTCAGGTGTCTAGGTCTGATCTCTCCTATTGGGAGTAGATCTAGGTCTCCCCCATTGTTGTATTGGACTTAGATAACATAAAGTGAAGGATTCCTTGATTGGCATGACAACCATCCATTTGGGAGTCTAGGTAGTCTTGGTTCCACCTCCTTAGTTTCTTGCCCCTCTACCATCCATCCTGGATCTACCTCATACAGGAAACTACAAGGTTGGTGATAACATTTTGGCACCGATGATGGGGAGGTAGAGGCCTACCTTGGTTCAACATACCTCACCTTCCCCTACGACATATATTTTATTGGTGAATTACTTTTGTGATTCACCAGGTGACTCCACCCTGCGACTCCACTGAGGACCGTGCCCAACATATTAATCTTAAGTTCTTAGAGAATACCATAAATCATAATGAATTTAGATGTATTTCTTAGGCACATGAAAGAAGTAACCAAAAACATGATTGAAAATACAAGACAAATAAATGAAAGAGATAGATGGAGGTCAGACTATGGGTATGAGTATGATCTCGAGCATGACTATGGGTGATCCGAATTTCAGGGGGAATATGGTCTAAATTTGGATATGTGAGCCATAAAGGAATTTAATGAGAGGCCACACATTCTCAGTCATCATAAAAGCATTCAAATGAGAGACCACCCTCTCTCATCCATGGTAATTAAAAACTCATGGTTTTGTTCCATGGTATGGCTTTAAGGCACATTGTACCTCTCTCATCCATGATATTTCACAACCCATGGTTTTGACCCATGGTATTGCCAAAGGCACATTGTAATAATGTTATAAAAAGGCTCTATTCCTTCACAATAAAACATTCAAGGAATTTTGACATCATTTACTTCTCTTATTCTATTGCGTTATTGGGTTACTGGTTCTAAGTGTCTTTCTTAGTATGGTTTGAGAGGTGAGGCTCAAAGAACTCTCTTTGAGCCTCACCCCTCCATGTCACATATTTACTCTATGTTATTCTATGCATCAAATGTTAACAATTTTATAGCTTTAATTCCCTCCTCTCTCAGCATCCGATCCTTTCAGGCCTTAGCCCCCAAGATCCAGATCAGTGGTATTAGAGCGGGTTCGCTCTCCATGGGAATGAGGGTTTGAGCATAGTTTGGGTTCAAAGATTTGCAGATATTTCTAGCCTCCTTTTGGCACACTCAAAGTCCATTGTTGGGCCATACACTGTAAGCATCATAGTTGTTTGTTAGGCAATACAGGATATCTAAGTTTCAAGAGGAAGTTCCATGATCTCTACAACATCCGATTTTTCTCTACAAACCCTTGGCAATATACGAATTGAAGATCAACACATCTTTACAAATTTGAACTGATACTGCAACTTGCATAGGGACTTTCATAGGCTCTTCCATAGGTCGTTGGAAATATATTTTCATCATTTAAAGTGGGTATTTTTTAGTTTCTCATTTACCTTCTTGGTTTGTGAGATGTGCTTGTTTGAAGCAACCTATGTTTGTACACAGTGCGACCTCATGTACCGCAACTTCAAAAAAGTACCACAAGATCCAAAAAACATATCATAGGATCTACCATAGCTCATTGGAAAGATATTTTCGTTAGATAAAATGGGTATTTTGCGGTTTTTCATTTGGATCTCTGGTTTGAGAGATATCATCGATTGAAGCAACACGTGTCTAGAAAACCAGTGCGCGTGTGTCCCTTGAGATTTGGAAACCATTTTCTCATTCCTTAGGCCACCACAGAGAGAGTATGTTCTATGGATGAAAAGGTCTCTTCAATATCTCAAATGGGTCTTCAACATAATTCAATTTTATCACCTGCATCAAAATATATGAATGGATTTGCAGCGAGACATCAACTTCACCAAAGACCATTTTTTTTTTTTTTACTTTTATGAAATCCTATTGTAATCATGGTTATGGGTTACCCACACAAAACCCATGGTTATGGGTCAACCACACAAAACCCATAGTTAGGGGTCAACCACACAAAACCCACAATGATTTACGCATGAACTAAATGAAAGAACATATACAGAATCATAATAACAGACATTTTGCAAAGATAACAAAGATACAGTAAACACACATTCTATTAAATGGCGGAAATAGAACAGACTATAATACAATTGCTAGAATGGTGGTAGCTATCTCTGAGAAGAGATGTGGCTGCTACGCTCATCTGTGCCAAGCTGAATACAAAATGAGGCCAAAGGGGCCTATTTATAATAAGAATGAGGTGAGAACCCCAAAAGTCCAAAATGTAACCCTAGAAGATGAACCGTCATAAAGTTTGCGGCCCCACGGTGGTAAGTTGAACAGTCAACTTCCCGCGGTCATAACTTTTGCATACGATCTTTGATTTGGGCGTTCGATAGCTCATTGGAAAGTCTATATAATATTTACAACTTTTGGACAAACACATGCATGCCAATGGCAACTATTTGGCCCCAAATCTCCAAAAAAAATCGTTTAGGGCCTCAAAATGGCTCCGGAAGTTTAGGACTCGAAAAATTGTAGAAAAATAACTAGGAAACTACCACAATGGACAATTGTTTTGAGCCAGTGGAATAGGTGGGTGGCCACCGATATCCATCTGGATCAATCCTACCTCCTTAGGAAGAAATGGTCTCCATTGTGTCGAATCCCATATCATATCTCGAACTGTGTGTTGCGTTGATCTCTTGGTGCGACATTTGCTGAAGAGAAGAGGCTTCCTTTCTTTGACATCATGAGAAGGCTGTAATTGTTGTATGGATGAGCACCTTGAATGTGTGGCCTTGCATCATAGAGGTACTCAGATAGATGAAGAAATAATGGCTCTGTCTTCTTCTTGTTTCTGATGAGCAGAGACACCCTGTGCAGAGGGTGTGGAGGTCTCTGTGATCTTATGTTCTCCTTCAGACGCAATTGTGAAGAGGAATAATTTTCTAGTGTGGGAGCTTATCTTCCTACCCTGCAAGACTGTAGCAGGTGCAAATGTCTCTAGGATCCAGTAGAGTTATCCTCCCAAAATTACAATGACATTGCGAGGTCGTGACTCATATACAGCATGACGCTTCCACATATATGGTTGTCTTGAAAGAACATCACAGACTTCAAGTGGGGCCACATCACACAATACCTCATCTTTAAAAGGCTTGATGCCATATGGTAGGAGGTGTTGTTGAGTAATGCAGATACCTCATCCTTGGCTCAGCCAACCGATGCTGTAAGGTTGCAGGTGTGGTGTTGTTGGAAGCTTCAATCTCTTGACGACTTCTGTTGAGATCAGGTTCTTTTGGCTGTCGTTGTCAACAAAATAATGTAGAGTCGTTCCCTTCACCCACATCTACAAGTGGAATAGGTGCTCCTCTACCTCTGACTCTTTAGGATCCTCTAGTTGAATCTGTGTGGTAGCAACAGTGGCGGTGGGGTCTGCATCAATGATCTACCTCCCATTGTATGCGGCTGTGGCATTGGGTTCAGAATCAGAATCAGGATCTAATTCTGAATATTTGATCTCGGCTACTAGTAAATGCTTTGAGCGACATTCATCACTGTTGTGCCAAGGGATTTTATGAAATTCGCACCACTTACTAGTGTCCTTCTTTGTCTTTCCATCCCCCTTCTTTGCTTGTGGCGAGGACTAGCTGTTTTTTTCTTTTACTGTGTTCTGCAGGCAAGGGTTTCCCTTGCCTTACTTTTGCTGTGGATTCACAAGTCCAGAGTCTCGCTTGTTCTTCTGTCGAAATTTCTCCTCGATTTTGACAGCATACCAATAGGAAGATCCAAGTGAAGAGATGTCGAGGAAGTCCATCTCAGTTCGGATGTACCGATGTAGACCACTGCGATATTTCATAATCAGGTGTCGCTCGGAGTCCTTGATACTCAGCTTTGTACGCAAGGTATGAAATTTGTTGGTGTACTTTGACACCATCTAGTCCCTTTCTTGATGCAAAATGGTCCATTTTGTGTACTGGTCATCATAGTTTCCCACAGGCTAATACTGTTCCCTGATGGCATCTATGCAAGAGGCCCAAGTGGGATTTATTTCAAACATTCTAGACTTGTCTGATGAGTTTTTCTCACAATAAGTACCCCACCAATTTTAGACATGGGGGACTACCTTAAGGAGAGCAAAGGTGATCTTTTCTCTGTCGAAAAAATTGTGGAAAGAGAAATACCCTTCTAGAACATTCAACCAACTATCCAAGGTATCTGCATCAATATTGCCTTCAAATAAAGGAATATCAAATTTAACTTGTACCTTAAAGGGAGTTGCATCCCCGAAATGGCTACTCGTTGAAGGTGCATCTGTTTCTGTCGGCATTCTTCGAAGGATCTGGGTGAAGTTATCCATCATCTTGTTCCTTTGTCATGTGAGGGATTATTCTATTGTGTTATTGAGTTACTGGTTCTGAGTGTCTTTCTTAGTATGGTTTGAGAGGTGAGGCTCAAAGAACTCTCTTTGAGCCTCACCCCTCCATGTGGGCTATTTACTCTATGTATGTTACTCTATGGTTCAAATGTTAACAATTTTGTAGCTTTAATCCCCTCCTCTCTTTGCCTCCAAGCCTTTCGGGTCTCATCCCCCAAGATTTGGATCAGTGGTATCAGAGCGGGTTCGCTCTCCATGGGAATGAGGGTTTGAGCATAGTTCGGGTTCAAATATTTGTAGATATTTCTAGCCTCCTTTTAGCACACTCGGAGTCCATTGTTGGGACATACACTGTAAGAATCACAGTTGGTCCTTAGGTAATATAGGATATATAAGTTTCAAGAAGAAGTTCCATGATCTCTACAACATCTTATTTTGCTCTACAAACCCTTGGCAATATATGAACTGAAGATCAACACGTCTTTACAAATTTGAACTGATACTGCAACTTGCATAAATAGTTTCATAGGCTCTTCCATAGCTCATTGGAAATATATTTTCGTCATTTAAAATGGGTATTTTTTGGTTTCTCATTTACCTTCCTGGTTTGTGAGATATTCTTGTTTGAAGCAACCTATGTTTGTACACAGTGCAACCTCACGTACCGCAACTTCAAAAAAGTACCATATACTCCACAAAATATATCATAGGCTCTACCATAGCTCATTGGAAATATATTTCCGTTAGATAAAATGGGTATTTTGTGGTTTTTCATTTGGATCTCTGGTTTGAGAGATATCATCGATTGAAGCAACATGTGTCTGGAAAACCAGTGCACGCGCGTCCCTTGAGATTTGGCAACCATTTTATCATTCCTTGGGCCACCACAGAGAGAGTATGTTATATGGATGAAAACATCTCTTCAATATCTCAAATGGGTCTTCAACAAAATTCAATTTTATCACCTGCATCAAAATATATGAATGGATTTGCAGCGAGACATCAACTTCAACAAAGACCATTTTTTTTTAAACTTTTATGAAATCCTATTGTAATCATGGTTATGGGTTACCCACAAGAAACCCATGGTTATGGATCAAGCACATAAAAATCAATATTACGGTTAGGGGTCAACCACACAAAACCCACAGTTATGGTTATGGGTCAACCACACAAAACCCACAGTTATGGTTATGGGTCAACCACACAAAACCCACGGTTATGGGTTAACCACAGAAAACCCTTCTCTTCATTGGAAATTGATACATTGTAATCATAGGTCTCTTTTAAGTATGAAATGATGGGGACCATCATTTTCTAAGGGGAGAAGAATGATGAGAATTTCAGGGGGAATATAGTCTAAATTTGGATATATGAGCCATAAAAGCATTTAATGAGAGGCCACATGCTCTCAGTCATCATAAAAGCATTCAAATGAGAGACCGCCCTCTCTCATCCATGGTAATTAACAACTCATGGTTTTGTTCCATGGTATGGCTTCAAGGCACATTGTACCTCTCTCATCCATGATATTTCACAACCCATGGTATTGCCAAAGGCACATTGTAATAATATTATAAAAAGTCTCTATGCCTTCACAATAAAACATTCAAGGATTTTTGACATCATCAACTTCTCTTATTCTATTGCGTTATTGGGTTACTGGTTTTGAGTGTCTTTCTTAGTATGGTTTGAGAGGTGAGGCTCAAAGAACTCTCTTTGAGCCTCACCCCTCCATGTGGGCTATTTACTCTATGTATGTTACTCTATGCTTCAAATTTTAACAATTTTGTAGCTTTAATCCCCCCCTCTCTCGACCTCTGAGCCTTTCGGGTCTCAGCCTCAAAGATCTGGATCAATGGGTATGAATCTAGTTATCGCAATCTTTATGATACCCACCAACTTCCTCACCCATGCAATGAATATTTCCCAACCATCCTGAGTGGACTTATAAGTCAACATGAACCTAGAAGTTAGTCCCAGTCAAAGCCTTATAGCCAAGTAACCAGAGCTGTTAAAAAACAAGACAAACAATCTCCTTTTGACTTTTTTGAAATACTAGGAGCACCTCATCCTATGCCAAATGATTACACTAGGAGGTTGCCCCAATTTAGTGGAAATAATGATATATCTATTGAAAATCATTTGGAAATTCTCTAGGATTACATGGAATCTAGAGGTGCAGACAATGAAGATGTTTATATGCGAGCCTTAGGAGAATCGTTGCAAGGGGATGTTCAACTATGGTTTGATCATTTAGCACCAGGATCTGTAACTGGGTATGGCATGTTCACATATTTGTTAATTGATAGTTGGAGTAGGAACATTAATAAAATTGTAGAGTGTCAGTTTAGAAATGATTGTGTAGTTGATAATCAATATATCAACAATGTGCTTTCTCAATTGGACCATTCCTCTCTTGATATTTTCCAAATTATGAGCGTGCCTGCAATCCATAAGAATGTTACAGAGTACTTCGAGAATAATGTTTCAAAACCTCATGTTGAAACTAAGAGGGATATCAATCAAATCATACGAGATACTCTGCTATTATTACCTAAAGAAGTCAGAGAGCAAATCCTGGATTTGATCCGTGGAAGGGAACCTAATAACCATAAAGAAGTATCCATTGTTGAGCCTTCCATTTATGAGTCCATTAAAGAGCATTTAGAAGAGGAAATCCATAGTCATTGGCTAGTTGACGATAATTTGTGTCAGTATGCAAGCCATCTGAATCTGGAATCAGACTTTGATGAAATCAATCAAACTTCCAATGAAGAGCAATCTTGTGGTCATATTTTGATTGAAGAGAATGCCTGTAAGAGTGATAGGGAAACTGAAACCGAACTTATTGATGTTTTTCCTTATCTAAATCTTAAAGAGGAACAATCACATGATGATACGATTGTAAGTGAGCTCGATCAAGAACATTGCAATGAGGAGCCTTGTCTTGATAGCATCAATAGAATTCTTCATCCAATCCTTAATCAGAATATGTTGATTCAATGTGTGGATACTGACCTTGTTTTGAATCTTGAAATCACTCCTGGAATTAATTTAAATGCTCTTTCCTCTCATCAAATTCTAAGATCAATTATTCCAAGTCTGGGAGAAAATCTTCAATCCACCCTCCTGTCCCAACTCTTCAAGTGTTCTTGTATAGATTTGTGTTCTAATCAAGCTATCATTTCTAAAACAATTATTCAAGAGTCTAAGCATGGTCATGTAATTGGAGAAAATACACTTCATTTCCCTTCTTGGTCATCTGGAATGGGTAATATTTTTCAATTTATAAATCTTTTGTACGGGTGGTTTGAGAAGGTGTATAAAGATATATTTCATCTTTTCTCCATTTTTAAGCAACAAATGGGCTTGATATCATTCACAGTTTTGTTACATTACAACTTGTCCCCATTTGGTTTTTCCATCTCTTCTGATGTGAATAGAATTGAATGTCCTAGTAAGGTAGAGGAGAAAACAAAGAACTATTTGGAGTGGCCGAGTCATGAATCATATTGTCTTCCTCCATCAAAAATGAACTTGCATTCCTTTTAAGACCCTATCAGTATCTTGATGGATGAGTTTTTAGAAATTCAATCTTATCCTGGGAATGATTTCATTTCTCTTGATCCATATCTTTTTTGATTTTCAAACAATAAGTTATAATGGCTTGAATTTTCGTTTACATTACTTAGAGGCCATCTTTGCTTTGTTGTATCATTAACGGTAAAGAAAGCTCAATAGATTTGTTCAGCAAGTGGTTGCATTGGATTTATGATTTTACCGAAATCTTGTCTAAATTGGTTAGAGTAGGGTAGGTATGACTTGAATAAGCCTTTCCCGGTAGTAGTATAGAATCTTGATTTGTTGTCTGAAGCTCACCTTTGAAGCTCTTAGTGTAATTTTGTCATCCTAAAAAATAAAAAATCAAACGTTTATTGAAATTTATGGTTATAGATTAGATTTATTTTCTATTTTTTAGTTTCATGCATCTTTATTTTCAGTATTTTATATATTATCCACATATTGTTTTGACGACCAGTCTGTGATTTTGGTATAGCTCTGGATATGCTGCAGTTAGTAAGGAACATCCTTGGTAGTGGTTATAGAGATGGATGGATTGATCGACGATGTGAGAAGCAGAGTGCAAGGACCATAGATTTTGAGGTTCTCAAGTGCTCTTTTCAGCAGAGCACTTGTCCCAGCTGGAGCCAGATGTTATCACATATATAGTAGCTAAGCTACCATATTCTATTTTTCAAACAGTACATTTTTTCAGCCAGATCTCTTACATATGAGATGCTAAGATGAGAAGTTTTTACGAATCATTATTGTATTAGTGGACTATTGTACTCTCCCATGTTAGGGCTGAGTCTCAGGACACTCAGATTTGAGGACTGATGTAGCCATTTAGTAATTACAGAGTGTTACCACCTAAGTTGTACTTAGTGGTTTTTTATCAAGTGAGCCTGGTGAACTGGACAAGGATAATTTGTTTGGACTTTAGAAGACCTTTGGAAGTACTTCTGGGAAGTGCTTGTTGTACTATATCACATGTTCATACCCCATGGGGGAATTGTAATAAATTTTCTAGCATGATAGTGTCTATAAAATACTCGGTCTCTTAGACTTTATTTGTCAATCTAATAAGCCCAGGGTGTTTTTTCCCTTGGTTATTATTGGTTGTTGAATAAACGACTAATAATTTCTGAGTTTTTCACTCCATACCTCCAAAGTTGGGGTGGTCAGCTTGGCATTTAGGCCTATTGAGGTTATTAGAGTCTATGTGTCAATGTATAAACATGCTAGACATCATGGTCGAGTCATATGAACATGTCTAACTCCCCCTAGGCTTTTTCATTTTTTAAATTTTTTAGTTTTTTCAGTCTTTTTTATTAAAATTTAATTTTTCCAAAAACTTAGGCTATTTTTTAATAGTTTAATTGGAAAAATTGATTTTGTAATAAAAGCGGGCCAAATAATCAGTTTCAGTCATGTAGGTGCTCATTTTCAAGCTAAGAGCACCATGTAAACCCATGGACCCACTATTTCCTAGTTTTGAGTGATTTTCCATCACTCAGGTCAGAAAGCCCCAAAAGTGAATTATTGATTATTTTAATTAATAAATTGATGAATAATGGAGCAAATCCAAAATCATAGATCAGTAGATTCTGAGCTGATTTGATTGAAATTAGTCAGATCTGAACCAAATTGACTAGATCTCACAAATCCTTGACTGAAGGAGTTGATCAAATCAGATCCAGAGTTGATCTTCAACAGCCTTTATGGGGAATTGCGCCCTCTCTCTCTCCTCCACATGTGCGGACTCTCCTGGATGCTCTGTGGACTGATGTGAGGGTGTATGGGTTGATGTGTAAGCTCAATCAGCCCCTCAGTTGACAAGTAGGCCTAATTCAGATTCAAATATACATTGATTGACTCTCCATCAACTGATTTGATCTGTCTCCTTGGGATTTGCGCCCCCTTGGGCTGGATCTCCTATTTTTTGTATAAATCAAAGCATAAGCCTCCTCTTCCAAGATAGTTAGAACTGGGATTAAGGTGCTGCTGCTATTGTAGTGTTATTATTGTTCATTTGAAATAAAGAGAAGCTTTGGAGGCAAGACGGTGTTATGCCATTATATGTGTGGATGATCATTGCCATTTTTTACTGAGGTAACCTGTATCTATGTTCATAATTTGTTGAATGCTTGTGGATTCACTGCTAATATTGATAATAACCTTATTATAATATTGATAGGAAAGGTGTTTTTCAATAATTTTATTGGCCATCTCTTTCCCTTGATGTGTGTTTAGAGATCTAGATTCATCATGTTTTATAAGTTTTTATGCATGTTATTCTAAATCTCTGTGTATGTCCTAATCGGATCTCACAAGTATTTCAGCAATTTTTTTTATTTCAGCTGAGCTGCAGGTTCCTATATTGGAGAGGATGCTGATCTAGTTTGCTTCTTCACTCTCTCCAAAACCTTCCAAAGGCATAGTCCCTCGACATTCCACCTGAAAGCTCCACGGTGGATCTTCAAGGCTACGAACATTTCTCTCCTCCTCTTCCTCCTTCAAAATCAATTATTTACCTAGTTACTTTGTTCACAGCTTTGATATTGTTTAGATCTATTATATTAAAGTAAATTTAACATAGATATATCTTCTCAAAGCCCATAATCTAGATCTTGTTCTTAAAAGGTTTCATAAGCATTCTAGATCTAGCTTTAGGGAAATCATCCTTTTTGCATGGAATTTTAAAGAGAATTTATAGCTTGCATGCATTAGATTTCTGCTTTTTGTTATAATAGATGAATCTATAAATCATCGCACATCATATTGGATACCTAAAAGGCAATCCAAGATCCCAAGGAAAGCTTGCTTTCCTTGGTTCCCTTTTTACCTTTTTTTAACTACTTTTAACTTAGCCTTTTTTGGTTAAATGTAAGCTGACCCAAAGGTACTTTTAGAGTGATTTTGGGCATATTTCAGTCTAATAATATTGCTGGTTTTTACCAGTTATAACAGAAAAGAGGAGGAGCTGCTATTTGAAAGTGACTTTTGGCCTTTTTGAATCCCCCCAGGGGTCTCCCTTTTTGACTGAAATCTTTAATTTTTGGACTTTGTAAAGCTCTTGGTTTCATTCTGTATAAGAATCAAGAGGCATCATATCATTTTTCTGATATTGTAACCACTGGCAATAAAAATAATTATGAATAGGCTCTTTCGAGCCCATTCCCCATCCCCCCTGGGGTGATTTGCATCCATGTCATTTTTTGCTCTTCATTCATATTTTTTCAATCTAGCGTAGCATTAATCTGTAGGGTAGTATACTTTGATTTAAAATCATTTTCATATTCCATTTATATTGGTTTCAAAGTGACTTTAATACTTACCCCACGAGCCTCCTTTTGAGCCAAAAAGTGAAGAAAGGTTCGTGGTAGTCTAATTAGAAAATTGTGGTTTGCTTATATTTTTATCTTTCATTTGCTATGATCATTTTTTTCAGTAACCATAATAAAATCAACCCTTCCTTGATTCCCAATTGAGGTCCACTTGGACCGAAAGAGGTTCCTGGAGAGTCTTCTTTTTAACAAGAACATCCATCTCAAAATTTACTAAAATTGACAAGACTGCAGTGTATATTCTCTGCACTTGGCTACAGTTCATCTAATCAGTCAAGATCTATCAAAAGCACTTGAGTGACTAGTATAATTAGGATTCACTCTCCCAAATTGACAAACTATCAGGTGAAAATCCAACACCTAGATCAAACCATTACGGTGGAAAAATACCCAAAGGAAGCGGGAACTTCTGAAAAGTGACATTGGGGTGCCGATCTCTTTCACACCCTGTTACGGAGAGAAATTCCTATGGCTTGGGGTACCACAACAGACAGCTAGACTCCAGAAATCAATCTTTCCCAATATGCAATAGAAATAAAGTATCTAACACTAAAGAATCGAACCTCGTACCTTATTCTGGACGGTTGAAGTAGATCCCCGTTGAGCTTTCCAATCTTCAGCTTGAATTGTTATAGCACGTCCTCAACAACAAGTAAACAATACAAGCATACTATATTTCATGGTTTTAGATCTATTCTAGCATATATAATCAATAATGTATAAGCATTTGACATATTCCAATGGATACAATATTCATTCAAATACACATTACTGGACAGGAAAAGATATTTCTATTAATATGAATTAGAGATTACAAGTGACAACCTCTGACGGCACGTCTGCGAACCGAAGAAACTGAATCCCCCACTTGGGCCTCCACCACCTCAATCCTCCATCACTTCGATAGCAAGCTTACTAGCAAAAGGTAAGATTGGGAAGAACACAACAGTGGTCCAAGGGACAAAGGGATGCAGACTCAAGCATAAGTTCTGGCAACAATGGACTATAGTTTCGTTACTCTCAATTCTCTCTTCTGCTTTCAATGTCTCAATGGGTTCCTTATATAGCTTTTCAAATGGATACTGAAAGGTCGAATCTGTGTGATCTCAAGGCATATGGAAGGACAGGAGTCATATGAGTCGGATCCAAGTCAAGGAACACTCCAAAAGTATTTGGATTATGTAAACATCCCGATGTACGCGACTATAGAGGGAATATCTGCGTATGTACGCGGTTATCGGGGAAAAGGCCGCATATATCATTTTTCTTATGTTTTTAGGGATGGTCAAGGATACATGAAAAGACAAAAAGTGGTCCATAGGGGCTAATGAGTCTGCAGCGGGACAGGGGAAGGCCATACAATGTGTGATTCACCTAGTGTGGTGAAATCCGTTATA
>LPNX010052593.1:152374-271272 GCA_001517045.1 Pseudotsuga menziesii
CACTATGAGTACATGTGCTACTATGTGAATAGAGGTGCGAGGTCGAACATAGTAGTCCATCGTCTGATTACTGGTCATTGATGTATACCATTAACAGACGCGAGATCACCCACCAATAATGAAAATGGGAATCAAGGTACTAGAGTGCAAACTAACAAGTGTGAATAAATGTGTTGAGGTCAAACACTTGAGACGATCCATCGATCAGGGGACATTGATGTATTCCCAAAGACTGTCGATGGCGAGAGAACCTGCCACTGATGACTGCAAGTCTCAAGGCACTCAAAAATGACTCTAGACTCCAATCCCAGAATAAATGATCTGAAGTCGATGGGATGAAATCCGCTGGAAGGAGGGCATTAAGGCATCCCCCATCATCCAACACGAGGTACTCATCAAAGCTGTATGATGTGGAAGGACTCGATCATAAGGTGCACGAACCAGTAACTGTACCCGGAATGGCCGACATGCAAAGTCAAGATAACTGAGGAATGGCCGACTCAGGTTTCAACTTCCTTCGAACAAGAGCATAACGGCATATGGTGACTGAATGAAGGCAACATAGACTCGATATACAGACTGGGACATCTCTATGACGCAGGAGGCATCAATAGAGGCTCCATAGGGACTGGAAGCTTAACCAGTCAGTGGAGATAAAACTCAGATAAACGAGTACAGCTCCTAAAGTCAAACTATAACCCAACCAATGGATGTGATATACAGTGCTCTGTTCAAAGGTGACATGACTCGACAACTGCCAAAGATAATATCTTTTCTTGTCTGGATTTTTGGTTTTTTGATTTTTTTGGTCTTTTTCAATTATTTGAAAAGCTTGAAAAAAGAATAAACTAGCTTTATAGTTACAAACTAGGAGGAGACGAGTGTCATGAGGGAAAACAAACTAGTTCCAAGCAGTGGAACATACCTATGCTCAATACAAGGATA
Organism: Pseudotsuga menziesii; assembly: GCA_001517045.1. NCBI lineage: Eukaryota > Viridiplantae > Streptophyta > Pinopsida > Pinales > Pinaceae > Pseudotsuga > Pseudotsuga menziesii. The sequence goes on from LPNX010052593.1 coordinate 153,320, forward strand.
CATGTGTAGGATATCGACACTCGGGGGAAAATCCCCTCCCGGTAAAAAGGGAATCAAGCTGCGAAAGATATAAAGAAAAGGCTCTGCATGGCTAGACATGAGACAAGCTCGGGCTATATGGCTGAAACACAATGTTAGGGGAGCCGGCATAAAGCTCAATAAGACAGGAAAATCTCATGATAATGCATCCACAACTTGATACAAGGGAGTCCGGGGGATCATGGCCAGCATAAGATCAAGAGGAGTATGAGTCTCTTGCTAAATGTCATGGCGATACTATACAACGGACTCCCACACCCTAAAGGGGGAAACATCGGCATGGGCACCAAATGCAAATAAGGTGCTAACTAGGGTACCCATGTAAGGTGAAGCTCTACCACCCATATCATGCCACTTCTATAGCAGCAAGAAGGTTCCGTGACATAATAGAGTGGGTTCGTACCTAAGGATATAGTGACATGGTCATAAGGTCATGCAAAATGAAAACAGTGGTGAACCTAACCTATATTCCAGTGTAGATGTTATACCTGATATCAGTACGAACGGGTCAATCCAAAGGCTGAAACGGTGCTGAAAATGCTCTTCTACATCATAGATTAGGTCAGAAATGGTCAAAACTATAGGAAAGGGGGTAAAAATTTTCAAATATTTGAAAAATTTTCTATAAATAGTAAAAAATAGAAATCATTTGAAACTTTTACCCATTGGAGCTCTGATTTTCAACTGCAAATTCTAGGAGATCCAGCTGGCGGAATTCACAACCGTCTCTTCCAGGTATTTACTCATGTTCTCTGCTTGCATTTCAATATAATTTTTACAAGTTTTCATGGTCAAATGAGTTTTTAAAGGCCAATATTACATGAGCACTGCGGCCCACGCGGGTATCGAGGCTTTTTCCGCGTATAGGGCTGGCTATACACGGAAAAGGGGACAGAAACCACATACATATGCGGCTGTTTTCAAAACAGCCGCGTATGACACCGCGCAAAAGGATTTACATGAATCTAATGGACATTTGGTCAAATTCTCATGCAGGATGGTGCTAGAGTGGCGAGAACGAGAGCATGGTGACTCTACAATTTTTGGTTCCTAGGTGGCTTGAGGGCCAAACCAGGACTGCTACAGATGCTAGTAGACTACTAGGATCCAGACTCAGAGTCCTTCTGGATAGATGGCATGTCCCTCACCATTGAGGTGGAGGATATCTACTTTATCACAGGTTTATCCAGACGAGGGGAGATGGTGAACCTTCATGCCCGAGGAGGGCCAGGTCATGGGCTTACTATCAATGAGTACATAGCTGTGTACTGCTACCCAGAGACTGAGAAGTTGGGGAGCCAATTTCCCACCAATGCTATACAGGTGCTGGGCCTAAAGGCCATACTACTGACGCTGGGAAGGATAGTAGGCTTAGCATCACTCCATCAGGCCTCTCGGCCACTGATGTTCTATGCGGTGGAGTGTATGACACCGACCATCTATGACTGGAGCACTTCACTACTGAGCAACATGAAACATCAGCTCAGTGAGTGCAAGGCTGGTAGGATACGGAACTTCGGGTTCAGCAACATCTTGAGCACGTTTTTCTTCGAGCGGGTTCCAGGATTGAGCCCTAGAGTGGATGTTCCTCTCCACGGGGTTCAAGATCCGGCCCAACGATATTGGGCAGACGCGATGCGCAGACTGGGGGGTGGTAGGGTGGCCAACCCTTATCCAGTAGACTTTTTTCCATGGTGGAGACGACAGATTGTTTCCATAGAGGACTACCCTTATGCAGGGATAGATTTTTGGGGAGATCCAGACATGCCATTACCACCAAGATCAGCATATGGAGACATAGGTAACGAATCTCGACCCTTACTCTTTTTAAAATTTTTGAATTATTTAATTTTTTTTGTGTTTTCTTGATTAATGGAATAAAAAAGACATGGTTTTGGGTGACAATACATAATGACATCTACCATTCATGTGCATATGTGGGACCATGGTGACCAGAGGGATTCCCACGTCATAGACGGAGGGGAAGAGGAGATGATATCACCAGTGTGGATGCGGAGCAAACGCTCCAAAGCATCCATACAAACTTTGTGCGACTGACTCACAGGGTTCCCATGGCGCAAGTCGAGGACTTGCCTAAGGCTATGCAGAGACAGGTGGTGGGTGTACCACGCGCATGGGCGCGTTTATTCCGGTGGCTAGCTAGAGCCCTGGTGACATATCATGATCACAACCCTCTTCCACCTCCACAGGACTAGACACCTGGGAGTGTATCTATTTTGTACTACAGTGTATATGATGGTGGATTTCAAAGCCCCAATTTTGTATTATGACATTATGTATTACCACATTTTTGATATATAAATTTTTTTTATGGTGATCGGTTTATTTATTTACATGTGTAAAAATTGTGTTTATGATTAATTTATGATGAATGAAACAAATGCCAATCTAACACATAGTTAGCATATGAGTCATCAATTTCATTATAATTTATTGGAATGTGTATATATGTTATGTTCTCAAACTGTCGTTCTAACAATCTCACACGTAAGAATCTCCTCAATAACGCAGATCTCTAACATGGTACAAACCATTGAGCTATGACACTACTAACTCTGAATCAAGACGTACCTCAAGAGAGAGAACACCATGTGAAATGGCATCCCATAGAAGCTCGATAATGGCACTATATTCAGCAACATTGTTAGAATATGACCGTAGACATACACCTCTTGAAGACAGTACATGACCCATAGGAGTATAAATCACCCAAGCAGTTGAGGCCGAGTGTTGAGTGTGACGGCTTGCACCATCCGCGAATCCTATGTAGGTGGAATATTCCATTGACATCTGCCACAAGAAATGGAAACTAATCACAAACCTGATCACGATAAACAAGACCTAACTATGCAAAAAAGTTGTACAATAATATACAACAAACAGCCTTGGCTAAAGATCATGCATAGTACTTTTTGAGATAGAGCCCATTTCTACGCTCTGCCAAGGCCATCCCTTCGTAATCCACTAACTCGTAGGCACCCTTCTCTAACACACGCTTAACCACGTAAGGACCATGCCACATAGGATTGAATTTCCCTGCCCCCAAGGGTTCTTTCGATTGATCCCACAAAAGGACCAAGTCTCCCTCACTAAACACTCTCGGATGGACAGACTTATCATATTGGGCCTTTACGCGACGCTTATTAACCTCTAGAGTCACCAAGGCATCTCTACGCTACTCATCGAGTTGCTCAAGGTGAACCAAATGCTCCTCCAAAGGTGAAGTGTCTGGTAAGAGTTCCACGGCTAACTTCAAAAAAGGAATCTCGCATTCAACCGGCAATATCGACTCCACTCCATGAACAAGCTGATATGGAGAAAAACCAGTGGCAGTCTTTACCGTGGTTCGATATGCCCACAAAGCAGGGTACAACATAATATTCCAATTCGTCTTGCTTTGTGCAATGGTTCGTTGGAGAATGGACTTAAGTGATTTATTCACTGCTTCAACCTATCCATTCGCTTGAGGATAGTAAGAAGAGGAGTGCTCTTGCTTATACCCTAACTTGGATGCCAACTCTTCCATCATACGGTTCTGAAAGTGCGAGCCATGGTCAGTGACAAGCTCTCTCGAAATCCCGAACCTAGAAATGATTTTGTTGAATACGAAGTGCGCGGCTGTCTCACCGTCGGATTTTACTATAGGAATTGCCTCAGCCCATTTCGTGAAGTAATCGACAGCCACTATGATATGATGGTGCCCCCCAGCCGAAGCTGGGTTGCAATCCATAAAATCGAGCCCCCATTTGGTGAAGGGACCGGCGGTGATAATAGGGTGTAATGGGGCAGGCTTCGAGCGCATATTACGTGCGAACGCCTGGCAAGGGTGGCACCTCTTGATCGCTTCAATACAATCCTTGAAGATCGACGGCTAGAAATAACCCGCTCTCAAAATATTTTGAGCTGTAGAAAGCCCAGATAAATGACCACCACACGCCCCTCCGTGGCAATCATTAAGCACTACCTCAGCCTCGTCATGAGTTAAACAACGTCGTAAAAGGGAATCTACTCCATGGCGGTACAAATTATTGTCCACTATGAGGTAGTTCTTGGAGACGTGACGTAATCGACGTCGCTCATCTCACGAGAGGTGAGTAGGGGTCCTCTGCATTTGCAAATATACTATGATATCGCCGTACCATGGGTCAACCATTGAGATCAAGAAAATGTGTTCATCAATGAATGTATCTTCACATACCAACTCCTCAGCCTCGCTCAGAAAATCCAATATGAGCTCTGCAAAGATTAAATATTTCTTCGATTTTGCAGAAACAAATTCGAGATCAAACTCTTGCAAGATGAAAATCCATTTATTATATTTTCCCCCAATCATCCTACGTGTGAGGACGAATTGAAATGGATTGACATGGGAAACAACCAAGGTCTGGTGAAGGAGAATATAATGTCTCAAACACTGCACCGCATGTACAGTATTTAAGGCAAGCTTCTCGACATGAGAATACCGAATCTCTGCGTCAATAAGGTTTTGGCTCAAATAATATATGACATGCTCTTGGAGATCCTCATCCTCTTGAACCAAAACCATCCCAATCGTCTGTAAAGACGTGGCCACATATAATAGGAAATCACGGCTATAATCCGGAGGACTAATCACCGGGGCCGATGCTAGGGCTCGCTTAAGTGCATCGAAGGACTCCTGGGCTCACTCATCCCATTCAAAGGGAGTATCCTTCTTCAGGAGACGCATGAAACCTCTAGTCAAATTGGCAAAATTGACAACAAATATTCATAGGAAGTTTGCCATGCCTTGCAAACATTGAAGATGACGAATATTTCACGGGGGAGACAACTGAAGTATTGCCTCAACCTTCAAAGGGTCGACTCTTATACCCTCTTTCGAAATGATAAATGCTAACAAACGACCTGATTTCACGCAAAAGATGCACTTATGAGGGTTTAATCTAATAGTATAGTGCTGGCATATTTCGAACACCAATATCAAGTGATAAGAATGACGCATCCTTATACAAGAATGAGCAGCGAGGTCATCCAAAAATACTTCAATAATGGACTTGAGATCGTGGAAAATCAAGGTCATGGCCCGCTGAAATGTAGATTCGACATTTTTAAGTCCGAAAGGCATTTTCCAATACGAAAACATTCCCCAAGGACAAATAAATGCGGTCTTATGTTGGTCATTGAGTTTAATTTGAATCTAATTATATCCAGAAAAGCCGTCCATAAAGGAGAACACCTCGCTACCCGCACACTCATCCAAAATCTGATCTATAAACAGTGTGGGGAAGTTATCCTTAGGACAGGCACGATTTAAATCACGGAAATCAGTGCATATATGGATTTCTCCCTGCTTCTTATCCACTGGAACAAGGTTTCAAACCCACTCCATCAAGGGAATGGGATAGATGAAACCAGCTTTCAATAGCTTCTCTATCTCTGCCTTTATGGCGGGTGCCTTCCTAGGATTTACTGCGCATAAACGCTGTCGAACAGGCTTAGTGTTCGCGTAAGTCTTAATCTCATGTTCGAAAATCCAAGGGTCAATCCCTGGCATCTCATCGTAATACCAAGCAAAAACATCACGGAATTCCTTGAACAGCTCGGTATACTCGTGAATCTCATCTTGGGAACAATCCGTCCCAATGTAGACATTCTCAATTGTACCAGGGTTGCGAGAAATGTTGATAGGCATAGTTGACGATATGTTTGCCATGTTTCCATCAGCCATATGACCAGGAGAGCTTAATGGAACCATGGGTCTACCAACTTTCTGACTAAGAATATCCCTATAATCCTCATGCTCCAACAGGTCAAGCTCTGGAAGGAAATATGATCTATGATGAAGTTCCTCCCATGGTGGCTCAACTCCCGACATAGCCTCGATGATCGCTTCATCTGAAGGGAAAACCATATCAAGGAAGTCGTGGGCATGAGAAGACTGTACTGCCCATGTCGGCAGCACATAGGGTTCTTCCTCCTCCATCTGCGAAGAAGAAGAACAAGGCTCTGCAGCAGACTGGAGATTAGTTTGATAAGCTATCATGACTGTAGGAAACTGCACGCTCATCTCAATGGCCTCAGTGAAGGAAGAATCCAAGGATCTCCCATATGACTTGTGCGAAATGGCACCGATATCGTAGATGTCAAAGCACCATCAAAACTAGATCCTATCATGAGGACAGGTGTAGGACAACTAAAGGTTCCCATGAGGGACGGATACATGCCTACACCCACACTCCCAGTTGCCGGCTGGGAATGTTCAACTTTCAGAACCAAAGCTTCCGAAGATGTAGTAATAGGCGGATTCTTGAATGCCATCTGATCAATCGTTACAATCTTCCCATTATGAGGAAAGCATACAACGCGAAACATGGAAGATGCAACGGCTTGCATACTATACATCCAATTCCTTCCCAGTAAGAGATTGTAGTCAAGGGGTGCATCAACCACCTCAACCTCTATTGCAACGGTCTTCCCTCCCAAACAGACTTTAAGGGAAGGAAGGATACCATGCGGCCTAAACGATCTCCCATCAAAAGAAGTTAACATGGTCGTAGACTTTGACAACTCAGGAGAACCAAGACCCTTCCAACAAGAAAAATACATCACAAAAGCAGCAGCACCCTCGTCAATCATAGTGCGCTTGGCGATCATATTAAGACATTCTACATGCACCAAAAGGGACACATAGTAGGGTAAGCGAGGCTGATGTCCTGCTGTTTCAAATTTGATCACTAAGGAAGAATCATCACCATTCACACCAAGAGCGGAAATCAAATCCTTCCTTTGCGACGGACAACTCTGAAGCACTTCCAATGCAGACATCGCAAAAGGAGTATGGCCCAAGTCCTCGACAACTGAATAATTCTGGGCGGCTCGGGCATTTGGGTTATGACCCGAATGCTTAAGTACCCCCTTAGGAATGCGAGGTGCAGCCTCAGGTTTATCCGCAGGTTTCTCAATGCGTAAAGGGGTTCCTGGTGGATCAGGTTCTTTGCCTGGGTTGGGTTGTGATGAAGTATAATCTTTCGCACGCATCACAACTTTCACGGCACGGACCATATTAATGCACCCACGACCACTAGTTTCAGCTGGATCTTCATCACTAGATTGAACATGGGACTTCGAGTTCATATTCTGGTTATGTGGTAAAGGGTTCGTTAACACAGCTGGGCCCTGTGCTATGAAATTCGAAGCTTCATCCATTCTAGGGCACAAGTAAGTGAGGTGATCGTCCTTACATAGCTTGCAAGGAAACTTAACCTTACATTTATTCTGCTTGTCCCCCCTAGCATTTTTATTGTTCTTGTCATTATTATTGGCATTCTCATTCTTATTCCCACCCTTCTTATTATTATTGTTTTTACTCTTTTTTCTATTTCGTCCGGGTTGCTGGTTATCCTTCTGGTCGGACGATTGCACAGCAAGTACATTCACTGTTTGGGCAGGCTGAGACGAAGACGTAGCTTGTCCCGAGGCAGATTGGTTGATTGAAAACTGAGAAACTTGTTTCACAACCGAACCTGCAGGTTTCTTACTTGCACTACCCACAATTCCATCGGCATGTGGTCCAGGTTTGACCTTGGGATCCAAACTAGAATGAGGAGAGTTAGGTATAATCTCATATAACAAACTAGACTGAGCATAGATCAAGTCTATTTCCTGCGCCCTAAAGATGGCTTATTCCTCATTCTGCACTCTAGATGTGGAAGCATCCTTTGCGATATATGGAAATAAAGATTTGAGGAACCACTCAAGGAGGAACTCCGGCGGTATAAATGCTTTAATTAATCTCTTCCGTCTACGCCACTCCTGAATATGATCAGAAATATGGGTGGCTTTATCTTGCCGAAATGTCGACAAGAGTTCAGTACCAACATCATAGCGCATTGGTAGCTGGAAGTGATTAAGGAAATTCATCGCAAGGTTGTCGAACAAAGTAAAGGCACCCCTAGGTAACTCCATATACCATTTCGCCGCAGGCCCTGTAAGGGTGCATTGAAATAGTCTCAAACGAACTGAGTCCTGATGCAATGAATTGGAAGAGCACCATAGGTGGAATGTCATAACGTGTTCACTCGGATCCTCTCCTGGTTTTCCTTCGAACTTAGGTATGTCCGAAGGAAGCTTGGTAGGAACAGCCGCCCAAGCCGGGTCATGAGCCACAGGATCGTTCGTAAGTCTCGATAAGTTAGGTAGATTGAGTGTCGCGAGGAAAGGGAGCCTAGGATGATGAGGTCTAGGGACCGCTCCCTGGTTCATATAGGATTGATTACCACCATGACCTTGGCCATAGTGACCTCCTCCTGTATGACCCATATAGGGTGGCGTGGAAGTACCATAATGAGGTGGACCTTGACTAGTAGGAGCTACAAAGCCATAGTTAGGAGAATAAGCAGGTTGTGAATACCCGCCTCCGTAAGGTGAAGAGACCTGTCCATACTGCGTCCCATAATAGGGTCCATAGGTCACCACTTGCGATGCCCCATGAGACACTCCATAGGTAGGGATATACATTCCGGAAGTAGGAATATACGTACCGGAAGTAGGGATATATGTCGTGGAAGTATCAATATGACCTCTAGAAACATGAACATAACCTCCCAAAACCATGGGTGGTATGTAGGCTTGAGACACAACTGGTCGAGTAATCGCAGTACGGATCTGACTTGTAGCTACGTGCCGACTTGAAAGACCACGTGAGTAAGGTGGAGGGTTTACATTTTAAGAACTCGGAAGCGAGGATGAAGGAATCTCTGTAAGAAGAAATGTACTAGTGCCTATCGTCACTTGTCTAAAACCTGGTATCCCTATCGGTTCACTAACTCTAGACCTAGGAGGTATATAAGATGGAGCTTCCACCACTAGGATGGAAGGTGCAATGTGACTAGTACTCCCAAACCTCTCCACAAGGTAAGGCATGGGATTGACCTCGGGCATAGTGTTAGGCTCAAAATCGGATTCAACATGAAATGTCAAATCGTGCATAGGAAAACCAGTCGTAGCATAACTACCATAGCTAGTAGTGGCAGGTTCAAAGTGAGTCTCGACGTCTTTCGGCATTCCATACCGGTAATGTGTCAATGAGGGGTCGACCCTAGAGTGACTAGGTCTATCATGCATGGTTCCTATCTCTGAAATCACAGGTCCTAACTCGATTAGGTCAAGTGAAGGGTCATAAGTAGGTGTGAAATCCCCATCATCAACGCGAATGGGAGGAGTTAGCTCAGATGTATCCTCTGAATGATCTCCCATGGTGTGTGAATCAATGTGTGACATGGTCCGCCTGGATGGTCTAGGTCCCTCTCCCAAAGGAGGAGGAGAAGTAGAAGGCGGAAGTCCTGCTAAATGACGAGAACGGCGTGGAACCACACCCAACTCCACAATGACTCAAAAAATAGCAAAGACTCTCTATTTACGTCAACCCTAGGCCAACTAGCGTGCACAGAGCAATCACTATAAAATCTAAAGCCAAAAGAAAGCAAACAAGGGCTGGATAAGTGAGCTCCTGAATGTGGCCGGTATGTCTCGCCTAGGAGAGGCTTGAGAGGCCCTTGTCACGACAAGAGGAGGTTCGAAACCAATTATTGTGGCCCTCAGCTTCAACGCATAAAGCGACTGTGCTGTCCGACCCCAACCTGGCCGAGACACATGCAGAATAACCTCTACACGTACCCCCTCGATATCCTAGGTAAGGTCACTAAGGTCACCTCAATATAATCAACGCTCAGGCGGACAGTCACAGGCGAGATTGACCGTATGGGCAGGGTAGCAAAGCCCGAAACTCCCGAAAGAGCCCCCAGATACGAATACAATCCTGGCTATATTGCTAGTGCTACACAGTTACGGACCAGGGGTTATCCCAATCAACAACCGCTCACACTGCCTAGTGCTTGACTCCCTTTTGAGAAGAGCTTCCTGAGAACGCTGGTTATACCAAGGATTTCACACACTCCCTAGACACACACATAGTTGTTGTTGTTTAGTGATCTTGGAGAATTAACTTTCAATGAACTATTCCAAGATCCTAAAACCTAAGTTTGTTGGTGCACCCTAGAAAAGAAAAGAGTGTAATTCATTTTATTTAGCGTTGATTTTAGTTGGCTTTATTACTCAAAAATAGGATATGGTCATGCAACTAATGGTGTTATGACGCAACAAGAAGTAAAATGCACACCTAACAATCAATGCAAATGCATTATGTCCATGAAAACAGGGTATGCGTACTACGTGTAATGCACAATTTCTTCTTCAAATGATGAATGCAAATTTCCCTATATGAATTCCTAACTATTACTCCAAAGAAAATCTAGATCTAATGCAATGCATGATGATAAGCAAATTTTTTTGGATTTTTTGAAAATAAAGAGATATAAAAAGCAAAAGAATGATTCTACCCACCCCAGACTCTGCAAGCACACATAAACAGCATTCCAGCAAAGCGCTAAGGTAAAAGGACTCTAATGCACTAATCTCAAACAAAAAATCAAAGATGCCATGACAAGAAATTTCCTAAAAGAAAAAATTTAGGCTAAAAAAAATGTTTCTGGTCAGAAACAGAGGTATTAACAGACTCAGGCAGTGCCAAAGGAGACTCAGCAACTAACAGCATTCACCCAGCAATCCACTATGTTCCACAAAAAGGTAAAAACTAGGGTATACGCGACTGTGCGCAGTGAACCCGCGTGTATACGCAGAAATCCCAGGGGAGACCGCGTGTGTACGCGACTGTAAGTGACAAACCCACGTCCAGGAAGAAAAAGATGCACAAATTCGAGGCAAACAGACAGGCTGAGACTAAATTCACACCAATCAGGCTCTACCAGGCATACATGCCCCCATACCCGACACAGAAACAAGAGAGAGAGAGCAATTCAAATACATTGAATGCTAAGAAATCAACCCCCAAAGGACAATTACTAGGAACTTCCCAGCGGAGTCGTCAATTCTGTTATGGAGAGAAATTACTATGGCTTGGGGTACCACAACAGACAGCTAGACTCCAGAAATCAATCTTTCCCAATATGAAATAGAAATAAAGTATCTAACACTAAAGGATCGAACCTCATACCTTATTCCGGACGGTTGAAGTAGATCCCCATTGAGCTTTCCAATCTTCAGCTTGAATTTTTATAGCACGTCCTCAACAACAAGTAAACAATACAAGCATACTATATTTCATGGTGTTAGATCTATTCTACAATATATAATCAATAATGTATAATCATTTGACATATTCCAATGGATACAATATTCATTCAAATACACATTACTGGACAGGAAAAGATATTTCTATTAATATGAATCAGAGATTACAAGTGACAACCTCTGATGGCACGTCTGCGAACCGGAGAAACTGAATCCCCCACTTGGGCCTCCACCACCTCAATCCTCCATCACTTCGATAGCAAGCTTACTAGCAAAAGGAAAGCTTGGGAAGAACACAACAGTGGTCCAAGGGACAAAGGGATGCAGAATCAAGCATACGTTCTAGAAACAATGGACTATAGTTTCGTTACTCTCAATTCTCTCTTCTGCTTTCAATGTCTCAATGGGTTCCTTATATAGCTTTTCAAATGGATACTGAAAGGTCGAATCCGTACGATCTCAAGGCATATGGAAGGCCAGGAGTCATATGAGTTGGATACAAGTCAAGGAACGCTCCAAAAGTATTTGGATTATGTACACATCCCAATGTATGCGACTATAGAGGGAATATCCGCGTATGTACGTGGTTATCGGGGAAAAGGCTGTGTATATCATTTTTCTTTTGTTTTTAGGGATGGTCAAGGATACATCAAAAGAAAAAAAGTGGTCCATAGGGGCTAATGAGTCTGCAGCGGGACAGGGGAAGGCCATACAATGTGTGCTTCACCTAGTGTGGTGAAATCCGCTATAACACACCCTAATGGGTGCGTTATGAACTATAGCTGCAGAGACTCCATTCAGTGCACATATTCCTTACAGGTAGCCATGAAAGTTTAGTTTTGGACATACTCCAAGTACTCTCGGGTATATCTGGAGTCCACCCCTTCTCCTAATTTTAATCAACTCATATTTTCACATTAACTTAAAACGTACCAAGAGGCAATTGCAAAACATTCACTTCAAGCACATGCAAGTATATTGATGTCTTTTTTACTCCATTTTAAGGCACTGGTTATTTTCTTGCTATATATTTATATTGTGTCTTAGCATTGTTCTTTCGTGTGCTCATTTTGTATCTTGTCATCTATGGTTGTTTATGGTTAAATTTCAAACTCCTAAGTAACTCATTCAGTTCAACATCACCATACTAAGTAATTAGCCTTAGTAACTTAATAGGTTCTACCCCCTTTGGCTTCATTAGGAGTTGAGCCTAAATGGAGGAGTTAAGAACAAGGTGACAGCCTTGACTCAATACTTACCCCCAAGGACACAATGAGTGGCTTGAATATTTCTGCGACGTGACCCAAATGTGTGAAAGGCGGCAACACTTTTTGGCACCGTTTCCGAGGATAAATATTTTTATTCCCGAGTACTACTTTTGTTTTCTTCCTTTTAGTTTTTCCTTTGTTTGATGAATGCTTATAGTAGATCTTTAATTTTCATCTGGCAACTCCACTGACCTTTTTCCAATTTTTATTTTTACAATGAAAAGCAAAAAATAATTTTGTGAAAAGATTTATAAATGCTTATTTTTCTTTTTCACATGGCGACTCCATTGAAGGGATAAAACTCTATTATCTCATAAACTCATGAAGTTTTGTTGTGTGTAGATGATTCCATGCGACATGTTAAAACCTTTAAAGCTCATCACTTGACAGCTCCACCTTTTTAGTACAAGGTTTAATGGTTATATCAAATGCATACTATTAATTTTGATATGGATGAATTAAAGGAGAAATATGGTGCCCAGTTAACCGGAATGTTTCAACCTATTGATTTCTCAAACATCCTGGGTTTTCCTAACTGTTGCAATGGTTTGGGGGATGCATATAACTGGCTTTGGGCATTTCATGGAAATTATGGTGATTCAGCCATCTGGCATGTCAAATATTTCCTTTAGTTGATTGCTGACTTCAATATTCTCCATGAAGACAATATGATGGAAATGTTTGCTAGTACTATTTGGGGTGAGGCCCGTTGTTGGTTCTATCAGGGCCTTCCTAATAAATGTATAAATTTTTTTCCAATCTTCCTTTGGATGTTTTTAGAGCAGTGGCATGATGGTAGGGGTAGTATGAATGGTTTTAAAAAGTTCCTTGAAAAGATCTGTACCTTCTACCTATCTGAGACAGAGTATCACACGGAAACATATGATGGACCTTTTTCCATGATACAAAGTATTGAATACTTGGAATCACTTGTTGAAAATTTAAGTGAAGAGGAGGTTCATGATATTCCCATCAAAAAGCATCCTAGTAGTTATTTAAAAAAGGAAGCAATTAAACATATTTTAAAAGAATATGAGATATCTCCCAATACATAGCAAGATTCCGAGGAAGGGAAAATCCAAGATGATCCTATTGAAGAGCTTCAGGAGGATCCCATGATGGAACACATTGTTGAAGACTCTCCTCTTGTCACCATAGCTGAAGACATTGAAGATTTGGTGTATTCTCAAGTCTGTTGCAATGCCGATATCTTCCCAGAAATCCACTAAGCAACACATACCAACTGATCCCATTGAATATGTCCAAAAGGTCTCCTTGATTGAAGATCCTTTTCATGATATCATAATGGAAGCCTATAAAGAAACTTATGATAAGATCAGTATGGTGTGTGATAACACTAGACCTTGTTCTCCACATGTTGATGAAGGTTTGGAAAGTTTATTACCTTGTAACATTTTATCTGAAGAAGATTGTTATGAATACAAGGAGGACATGGATAGGCAGGAGCATGATGCCATGGATGAAGAGTCCCCCACATATGACATGGATGGGAGTGATGACTATTGGAATTTCATAGATAATCCAACTTGTGAAAATCTTATGGAGAATCCCATCCATGATATGTCCAACAATGGGAGTGTCTATTCAAAAATTTGTGGAATTGCAATCTACGATACGTCCATAGAGGGGAGCACAGATTTGGATGCCTGGGAAAACCTTAGTATGGAAGAGGAGGATTTAGAATTTTCACGTGATCATTCAGAGTCATACCATGCAGAGCCGCACAAGGGTATCAGTAATGAATACATTGAGAAACAGTATTGTGAAAAGTTAGATGTGATGCAGTCAATGTATTATCAGTCTCAGCCATATTTTTCACATATAGAGGTTCCTTATGATTCGGAGTTGCTTGGGGTTTGTGCAACAACTTATAATTCGATAAGCCCCGGTGATCAGTATGATGATGTAGTCAGTCTGCCTCATCATTCTGATTGGTATATCAGTCCTATCTAGTCATGGATAGAAGCAACCTGCATGAGCACATACAAGTTGGGGAAGAATTTTTTGTTGAAATATTGTAACTTCAAAAAATATTCTATATGTATTTCTTTGTGGTCCCCGATGGTCCTACCAAGAGAACCACTTGTATTACTTTGTACCCAGATGCTCCTAATTGGAATAACTAATAAGAGTCATGAGGCAATCCCCTCTAATTGTAAAGGTGGGTCATTAGCACCCCAGTGTGGTTACTTGAGCCTACATGTGTAACTCGAGCCTACATGATTAACTGAGCCTACATGACAGATGATTTAACTTAAGTGAAGGGATGAATATAAATAGACGTGTAGTGCTCCTCATTTGCAACACACACTCTCACTTGTGTAGCGCATTAGTGGAGAAGAGAAGAGTAGCTGGAGAAGGAGGAGGATCAGGCTTTGATCTCCTTGTTGGTTTTACCTTTTATCTTTTTGGGGCATCTATATTGAGGAATATTTTGCTGGGTTTTTCCCTTTAGAGTTTTCCCAGGATAAATATTTGTGTTCCTTTTGTATGGTTGTGCTTGTCTATCTTTCAGTGATCCTGTTTATATGCTTTTGTTATGAATTCAAAATGAAATACTAATGATCTAGCTAAGCATATGAAAATTTAACATGGTATCAGAGCCACCCTGAAAGAACACATTGTGCAGCTACAAAATCCAGGGATTCTTACTTTTTGGGTCTCTATCCACAATCAATCAACAAAAGAAGGCTAGACTGACTCTCCATTGAAGGGCGCATCTTTCTGTCGAAGCAGAATTCGATTCCGAGCATTTTAAGTTTTGGTGTGGAAAATTAGGGCTTTCTACATAAGAGGATTTTTTTAGTGAGCCTAGAATAGGATTTTTCTTGTCATCAGAATTGAATTTTAGAGACCTGGATCAAGAAATTTGGTTGGGTGAAACTCCAGGAAATTCAAACCCTAGTTTGACCCCGAGCTAGAAAAACCCTAAATACTAAAACTGCTAAGTTTTGGTACTTTTGCTATATTCAGAGATTGGTGAAGGCTCAGGAGTTGAAAATTCTAGAGGCTAAAGGTACAATCCTGATGTACACTTTTCAACTTCAGATTCGCTGTATTCTAGGAGATATGATCCCTCCAAGTTAGGGTTCCAGCCTCTTCCAGAATTCACCCCTAAACAGGACACCTGTGGAAAATTGCTATATCTTGGGCTACAGAAGTCCAAATGGAATTCCTAAATATGTTCCAGAAATATCAAGGACTTTAATTTCTATGATCCAAAGATTATAATCAGAAGATGAACTAGTGACACGTGGCATGCCGTACAACTTCGCTATTTTGAACAGTCGTGTAACAGGTCACCTTGGGAAAAAAATCATAAATCCCAATTGGTGAAACCTATGGTGTTGGATCAGAGACATGTGAGGCTACCTCAGTGTGAAATTTCAGACACAAAGGATTATTAATTTTGGATATATCACAGAGACAGTGACAGGAATTTCTATAGAAGAAATTGAAAAATTAGGGCTTCCTGTTCCGGGAGCTTCCCTCCAGTGTTTTCAAAAAATGAGTACATTGGACAGCTCCATTTGAAGATATCTATCTTTCTATCCAGTCAGATATAAAATATTCCAATTTTTGAAAATTAGGGTTTCTCTGACAAGCCCTAGATCAGCCAGCTCCAAAAACAGGATGGACACCTCAAATCGGTAAGATCTAATCTTTTGCTATTTGAATTTGAGGTTCTCATTTAAAAGTGATCTATAAAATCAGCTTGTTGATGAGCTTGATGAAGTTGATAAGTTCCAAACATGGAATTATTTGATCTCTTTGAAGAAAATGAATTGCACACCTACATGAGTAGAGAGGTTCTAGTTCTAGAGGGAGATGAGGCTCAAAGCCTTACACACGAAGAACTTGATCAAGGCCAAGAAGATCATTGTTGATTCAATAATGGATCAACTTGTACCACAAGTGTCTTCCCTAAAGACACCGAAGATGTTTAATTCCTTGATCAAGCTATTTGAAGATAAGAACTTAAATCAGAAGATGGCTTTGAGAAAATAGTTGAAGAATGTGAAGATCCAGAATGCATAACAACTTGAAGCGGTAGAAGAAGAAGTGGTGATAGCCACCTTGAATGGCCTCCCAGGATCATGTGATTCATTCATGCGAAGAATGTATGCCAGAAGGAAGTAATTACTTTCATCTCGACTCATAAGAAGAGAAGAAGAAGATGGGAGCAATTGAAGATCAAGCTGTCACCATTCAAAGAAGATCCCTCAAGCGATGAGGAATATGAAGAACTCAATTCTTGAAGAACCTCTTATTCATCTTATCCTTTGGATAAGAAATGATGATTTCATGAATGAAGAAGATGATAAAGAAGAATGATCAAGATAGAGTCTACCCACGAAACAAATAAAAGATAAGTATTCGATTTTCATTTCATGATATTGTTTTGTTATACATTTGATTATATTCAGTTGATGTGTTATGCATGATGGATTGTTTGCATTAATGAATGTATACTAATAATATGCATGTGATGGGTAAGTAGCTCATGGTGCTATACAACTCTCCATTGCTACTTATCAAACCTCTTTGCTGACATATTGGATTAGTGCACAATCTCAATGATGTCATGGTAGAGATGGAAGGTATCTAGAAAGTTTTTGTGAGATATGGATGAATGTTGTATTGGCTAAACAGTTGCATGATGCATAAGAATTTGTCGTTATGCATATGAAATAGTTCTAACCATGCAATTGGTGCATTTGAATTGTAGGAAAGGTCCTGTACAACCTCCTACAAGAAAAGAAGGATGAGACTTGTTCCAAAGAACAAGTGATGACAATTCAATAAACATGAATCTGAAGCTCCTAGGGTCAAAGACCCCTTCAGAGAGCGGTAGATCCACCTCGAAGGATGAAGACCACCATGGGTATGAGAGATAAATCAAGATGAAGAAAAGAATGCTATGAAAGAAGCTATGATCAAAGAATGAAAGTTGATCACGAGGAATGATGTATACGATATGATTTCGAGACATAAAGGAAAGTATGTAGTATCCTCCATATCGATCTACAAGAACAAGTGTAGAAAGCAAGGTTCATGATTTTCCTCAGAAAGAATAGACTATGACATGACATACTCTATTGACTAGTATAATATCAAGCATAGAACCACCTATACAGAATGAAGAAGGAAGATAATACTCCACTTCAGGGGGAGTGACTACAGAAGATATCTAAGTTCGACATAGTACAACATGATGGACAACTTCCTGATGGATCGAGACTTTACCAAGAGTAAAGTGGGTTACAACATTCAAATTTGAATGCAGAAAACTAGGATATCTTGATGATCTGACAAGATGAACTCATGGAAGATGTTATGATGAAAGACTACTAGAATGATGTTTGGGATATAGTACTCAAACCAGAAAGCAAGAATGTGGTATCTTACAAATGGATTTGCAAGATAAAATATGTCGCTGATAGAAGTAAGGAAATACTTGTGGCTAGAGGTTTCTATAAGTAAGAGGGAATTAATTCTGAAGAGACACTTACTCCAGGAAGCAAGGTACACTTCCTTCAGAACTATGATGGTAGTTTCTCCCATGATGAAGTAAAGACAATCCTTCCTTAATGGTATGATTGCGGAAGAGTTTTACATCGAAAGGATTTGAATTTGAAGATAAATGGACTCATATATGTAAATTAAAGAAGGCCCTCTATGGCATGAAGCAAGCTCCCAGAACTTGGTATGGAAGGATAGACAGTTTCTTGTCAATTATGGGCTTTACCAAGAGTAAAGTTGATCCTAACCTTTATCTCAAGGTTGTAGAAGATGAACCTGTCATCCTGTTATTATATGTGGATGACTTATTCTTGACAGGGAATGAGAAACAGATCATGGAAAGCAAGAATAAACTAGCAGATGAAAGACCTTGGGATAATGCACTATTTCCTAGGTCTGGAAGTATGACAAAGTTCAGAAGGAATCTTTCTCAACCAAGGAAAGTATGCGGTAGAGATATTGAAGAGATTCAATATGTTGGAATGCAAAGCCATGGCCACACCCATGGAATCCAACCTGAAGCTTTTAGCTGATGACTCATCAGAGTTAGTGGACATGACTCATTACAGATAGATCATTGGGTCATTGATGTACTTAACAAATACTAGACCAGACATTTGTTTTGCTGTCAACACCTTAAGTCAATATCTTGTTCAAAGACGGGTTCACCTAGTAGCTACAAAACATGTGATGAGATATCTGAAAGGGACTATAGACCTTGGTCTATACTATTATGGTAGCCATGACTATAGATTATATGGCTATACAGATGCAGATTGAGCTGGAAGTATCTCAGACAGGAAAATCACATCAGGTAGATGCTTTTGTTTGGGGTCTGTTATGAGTTCATGGTTTAGCAAGAAACAGTCCAATGTTTCTCTTAGAATGACAATACATATCAGATTGCTCTGCTAAGTTGTGAAGCCATATGGCTTTGAAAGCTGATATCAGGTCTCCTTGACCTGTAGATGGATACTACATTGATTCTATGTGATAACGAGAGTTGTGATAACAGAGAACTCTGTGTTCCATCGTAACACATAGAAATTTGATATTTCTACATACAAGATAAAGATGCAGATGATGATGTTTCAGTATTCCCATACTGAATATATAGATGATGTTTCAGTATTTACATACTGTAGATGTAGATGATGGTGACTCTGTATTTCTATACTAAAGATATAGATGATGATACTTTCAGTATTCACATACTGGAGATACATATGGTGATAGTTCAGTATTCACATACTGAAGATGTAGATGAAGATGGTTTAGATGATGATGCGCTGACAAAGCCTCTGTCTCGGGTAAAGTTCGAACACTTTTGCGACAAGCTTGGTGTGGTTCGGAAAAACCTTCCTCGAAAGGGGGAGTAATGATGTTGCAGTGGCATTGTATCATCCCCGGGCACTTGCCCTAAAGTGATCCTGAGACCTCGATCTTCGAGAATGAAGTGGGAT
This sequence comes from Pseudotsuga menziesii, assembly GCA_001517045.1. Classification (NCBI taxonomy): domain Eukaryota; kingdom Viridiplantae; phylum Streptophyta; class Pinopsida; order Pinales; family Pinaceae; genus Pseudotsuga; species Pseudotsuga menziesii. The sequence goes on from LPNX010052593.1 coordinate 172,782, forward strand.
TGTATCATCCCTGGGCACTTTCCCTAAAGTGATCCAGAGACCTCGGTCTTAGAGAATGAAGAGGGATTGTATCATCCTAGGACATATGTCCAGAATTGATTCGGTGACTTTGGTCATCGAGATGTGGTAGGATTGTATCATCCTTGAACTTTAGTTCAGAATGGATTCGGTGCAACTTCTATCATCGAGAATGTGGTAGGATTGTATTATCCTTGAACTTCTATTCAGAACGGATCCATTGTAACTTCGGTCATCGAGAATGTGGCAGGATTGTATCATCCTTGAACTTCAGTTCAAAATGGATCCGGTGTAACTTCAGTCATCGAGAATGTGGTAGGATTGTATCATCCTTGAACTTCGGTTAAGAATGGATCTGGTGTAACTTTGGTCATCAAGAATGTGGCAGGATTGTATCATCCTTGAACTTCGGTTCAGAATGGATCCGGTGTAACTTTGGTCATCGAGAATGTGGTAGGATTGTATCATCCTTGAACTTCGGTTCAGAATGGATCCGGTGTAACTTCGGTCATCAAGAATGTGGCAGGATTGAATCATCCCTGAACTTCGGTTTAGAACGGATCCGGTGTAACTTCGGTCATCGAGAATGTGGAAGGATTGTATCATCCTTGAACTTTGGTTCAGAATGGATCTGGTGTAACTTTGGTCATCGAGAATGTGGCAGGATTGTATCATCCTTGAACTTCGGTTCAGAACGGATCCAGTGTAACTTCGATCATCAAGAATGTGGCAGGATTGTATCATCCTTGAACTTTGGTTCAGAATGGATCTGGCGTAACTTCGGTCATCGAGAATGTGGCAGGATTGTGTCATCCTTGAACTTCGGTTCAGAATGGATCTGGTTTAACTTCGGTCATCGATAATGTGGTAGGATTGCATCATCCTTGAACCTCAGTTCAGAATGGATCTAGTGACCTCGGTTGTCGAGAATGTGATAGGATTGCATCATCCTTGGATTTTGAGTCTAAAAGAGATCCAAAGACTTCTTTGTCTTTGTACTGTGGGCTGCTCATTGATGATGATGATGTTTCCTGATTGAAATATCAGAGTGTGATGATGATGATGATGTTTCTGATCGAAAGATCAGAGTGTGATGATGATGATGATGTTTCTGATCGAAAGATCAGATGTTGCTGATGATGATGATGTTCTCTTGTCAAAAGATCAGAAGTTGCTGATGATGATGATGTTCTTTGATTGAAAGATTAGAATATGATGATGATGTTCTCCGATCGAAAGATCAGAATATGATGATGATGATGTTTCCTGATCGGAAGATCAGAAGTTGCTTATGATTATGATGCTGCTGATGATAATGATGTTTTCTGGTTGAAAGATCAGAATGTGATGATGATGATGATGTTTCTGATCGAAAGATGAGAATGTGATTATGATGAGATCCTGATGATGATGATGCCATATGATGATGATCACGTACTGATCAAAAGATCAGAATATGATCATGAGTTGATGTTAGAGTATGATGATGTTCGGTTGATGATGTTTCTGATCGAAAGACCAGAGGCTGATGATAATGATGATTCTAATTGAAAGATCAGAGTATGATGATGATGATATTTTGATGATGATGATGTTGATTTTTTGATGATGTTTCTTATCGAAAGATCAGAGTATGATGATGATGTTGTTGCTGATCGAAAGGCCAAAGTGCTGAAGAAGTTGTTGCTGATCGAAAGGCCAAAGTGCTGAAGAAGTTGTTGCTGATCGAAAGGCCAAAGTACTGAAGAAGATGTTGATAATAAAAAGGTCAAAGTGTTGAAGATGATGTTGCTAATCGAAAGGTCAAAGTGTTGAAGATGATGTTGCTGATCAAAAGGTCAAAGTGCTGAAGATGTTGCTGATCGAAAGGTCAAAGTGCTGAAGATGTTGCTGTTGATTGATGAATCAAGATGCTGAAGATGTTGCTGATTGAAGCAGTCAAAGTACTGATGATGCTGAAGACTAAAGATTGAAGATGAAGACTACATGATGTTGAAAAGATTCCAATTATTTATAGATGTATCACCCTGATGATGTTGATGATGTCCTCTATCTCTCTCCTATTATTGTTGTTGTTGATGTTGTTATAGAATACCCTTCTCGTTAAGGGGGAGTGTTGAAATATTGTAACTTCGAAGAATATTCTATATGTATTTATTTGTGGTCCTCGATGGTCCTAACGGGAGAACCACTTGTATTAATTTGTACCTCGATGCTCCTAATCAGAAGAACTAATAAGAGTCATGAGGCAATCCCCTCTAATTGTAAAGGTGGGTCATTAGCACCCCAGTGTGGTTACTTGAGCCTACATGTGTAACTCGAGCCTACATGATTAACTCGAGACTACATGACAGATGAGTTAACTTAAGTGAGAAAATGAATATAAATAGAGGTGTAGTGCTCCTCATTTGGAACACACACTCTCACTTGTGTAGCGCATTAGTGGAGAAGAGAAGAGTAGCTGGAGAAGGAGGACGATCAGGCTTTGATCTCCTTGTTGGTTTTACCTTTTATCTTTTTGGGGCATCTATATTGAGGAAGACTTTGCTGGGGTTTTCCCTTTAGGGTTTTCCCAGGATAAATATTTGTGTTCCTTTTGTATGGTTGTGCTTGTCTATCTTTCAGTGATCCTGTTTATATGCTTTTGTTATGAATTCGAAATGAAATACTAATGATCTAGCTTAGCATATGAAAATTTAACATTTTTATGACATTATTCATTTCTATGATCTCCCATCCATCCCACCCATTTTGAATCATCACGCAGGTTTGTAATTTCTGAGTAACGTATCCTTACTTTGGCTGGTAACCAAAGACAAGAAAAAAAAATTATGTTAATAAAATTCTTAGGTGGTTACATTGGATTTCTAATTACACTTAACCCTTTTTATATCATGCTTAGGTGGTTACATTGGATTTCTAATTACACTTAACCCTTTTATATCATGCTTAGAGTAGGAAAATAAGCTCCTTGAAAGAGAGCATTTACTTTCTGTATTTCTATTTTATACTTAGCTATAATAAAACTTTGCTTCTTTTAGTTAATTACAGTTATTTTTTTTAAATAAAGTAGCTTAATGGTTCATTTCGTCTTTTATAAAACTTGTGCTAGTGAGGTTTTTCTTGTCAGGTTGAGATGTTTTTACAGGTTATATAAACTAGAGATTCTAGTGTTCTTGTATCCTCTCTTTGCCTGAAAGACCAGATCAAGCACACGTCCCACAGTTGGAGCCAGAATGTTACCACCTAAGTTGTACTTAGTGGTTTTTTATCAAGTGAGCTTGGTGAAACAGACAAGGATAACTTGTTCGGACTTCAAAAGACCTTTGGAAGTGCTTCTGGGAAGTGCTTGTTGTACTATATCACATGTTCATACCCCATGGGGGAAATATTATAAATGTTCTAGCATGATAGTGTCTATAAAAGAATCGGTCTCTTAGACTTTATTTCTCAATCTGATCAGCTCGGGGTGTTTTTTCCCTTGGTTATTATTGGTTGTTGAATAGATGACTGATAATTTCTGAGTTTTTCACTCCATGCCTCCAAAGTTGGGGTGGTCAGCTTGGCATTTAGGACTATTGAGGTTATTAGAGTCTATGTGTCAATGTATAAACATGCTAGACATCATGGTCGAGTCATATGAACATGTCTAAGTCCCCCTAGGTTTTTTCATTTTTTCATTTTTTTAGTTTTTTCAGTCTTTTTTATTAAAATTTGATTTTTCCAAAAACTTAGGATACTTTTTAATAGTTTAATTGGAAAATTTTATTTTGTAATAAAAGTGGGCCAAATAATCAGTTTCAGTCATGTAGTGCTCATTTTCAACATAAGAGCACCATGTAAACCCATGGACCCACTACTTCCTAGCTTTGAGTGATTTTCCATCACTTAGGTCAGAAAGCCCCAAAAATCAATTATTGATTATTTTAATTAATAAATTGATGAATAATGGAGCAAATCCAAAATCATAGATCAGTAGATGCTTACCCGATTTGATTGAAATTAGTCAAACCTGAACCAGATTGACTGGATCTGATAAATCCTTGACTGAAGGAGGTGATCAAATCAAATCCAAAGTTGATCTTCAGTAGTATTTATGGGGAATTGCACCCTTTCTCTCTCCTCGACACGTGGGTACTCTCCTAGATGCTCTGTGGACAATGTCGTTGTATGGGTTGATGTGTCAACTCAATCAGCCCCCCGGTTGATAAGTAGGCTCAGTTCAGCTTCAGATCTGCATTGAGTGACTCCATCAGCTGATTTGATCGGTCTCCTTGGGATTCGTGCCCCCTGGGCTGCATCTCCTATTTTTTGTATAAATCAAAGCATAAGCCTCCTCTTCCAAGTTATTTAGAACTGGGATTGAGGTGCTGCTGCTATTATACTATTGTTATTGTTCGTTTGAAATAAAGAGAAGATTTGGAGGCAAGACGATGTTATGCCATTGTATGTGTGGATGATCATTGCCATTTTTTACTGAGGTAACTTGTATCTATGTTCATAATTTTCTGATTGCTTGTGGATTCACTGCTAAGATTGATAATAAGCTTATTATAATCATGATAGGAATGTTGCTTTTCAATAAGTTTATTGGCCATCTCTTTCCTTTGATGCATGTTTAGAGATCTAGAATCAGCATGTTTTATAAGTTTATATGCATGTTATTATGAATCTCTGTGTATGTACTAATCGGATCTCACAAGTATTTCGGCAAGTTTTTTTATTTCAGCTGAGCTGCAGGTTCCTATATTGGAGAGGATGCTGATCTAGTTTTCTTCTTCACTCTCTCCAAAACCTTCCAAAGGCATAGTCCCTTGACATTCCACCTGAAAGCTCCACGGTGGATCTTCAAGGCTACCAACATTTCTCTCCTCCTCTTCCTCCTTCAAAATAAATTCTGTACCTGGTTACTTTGTTCATAGCTTTGATATTGTTTAGATCTATTATCTAAAAGTAAATTAAACATAGTTCTATCTTCTAAAAGCCCATAATCTATATCTTGTTCTTAAAAGGTTTCATAAGCATTCTAGATCTAGCTTTAGGGAAATCGTCCTTTTTGCATGGAATTTTAAAGAGAATTTGTAGCTTGCATGCATTAGATTTCTGTTTTCTTTTATAAAAGATAAATCTAGAAATAATTGCACATCATATTGGCTGCCTAAAAGGCAAGCCAAGATCCCAAGGAAAGCTTGCTTTCCTTGGTTCCCTTAAAACCTTTTTTAACTAGTTTTAACTTAGCCCTTTTTGGTTAAAAGTAAGCTGACCCAAAGGTACTTTCAGAGTACTTTTGGGAATATTTCAGTCTAATAATCTTGCTGGATTTTTGCAGGTATAACAGAAAAGAGGAGGAGCTTTTGTTCGAAAGTGATTTTTGGGCCTTCTGAATCCCCCCAGGGGTCTCCCTTTTTTACTAAAATATTTAATTTTTTCACTTTGTAAAGCTCTTGGTTTCATTCTATATAAGATTCAAGAGGCATCATCTCATTTTTCTGATATTGTAACCACTAGTAATAAAAATAATTCTGAATAGGCTCTTTCGAGCCCATTCCTGATCCCCCCTGGGGGGATTTGCGTCCGTGTCATTTTTTTCTTTTCGTTCATCTTTTTTCAATCTAGCGTAGCATTAATCTACAGGGTAGTATACTTTTATTTAAAATAATTTCCATATTCGATTTCTATTGGTTTCAATGTAACTTTAATACTTACCCCATGATCCTCCTTTTGATCCGAAAGGTGAAGAAAGGTTCGTGGTAGTCTAATTAGAAAATTGTGGTTTGCTTATCTTTTTACATTTCATTTTATATCATCATTTGTTTCAGTAACCATAATAAAATCAACCCCTCCTTGATTCCCGATTGAGGTCCAATTGGACCGAAAGAGGTTCCTGGAGGGTCTTCCTTTTAACAAGAACATCCATCTCAAAATTTACTAAAATTGACAAGACTCCGGTGTGTATGCTCTGCACTTGGCTGCAGTTCATCTGATCAGTCAAGATGTATCAAAATCACTTGAGTGACTAGTATAATTAGGATTCACTCTCCGAAATTGACAAACCATTAGGTGAAAATCCAACACCTAGATCAAACCATTACAGTGGAAAATACCCAAAGGAAGCAGGAACTTCTGAAAAGTGACCTCGGGGCGCCGATCTCTGTCACACCCTAATGGGTGCATTATGAACAATAGTCCCAAACACTCCATTCATCCCACATATTCCTTGTGGGTAGTCGTGAAGGTTTAGTTTTGGACATACTCCAAGTACTCTCGGGTATATCTGGAGTCCACCCCTTCTCCTAATTTTAATCAACTCATATTTTCACATTAACTTAAAACGTACCAAGAGGCAATTGCAAAACATCCACTCCAAGCACATGCAAGTATATTAATTTCTTTTTGAATCCATTTTAAGGCACTGGTTATTTTCTTGCTATATATTTATATTGTGTCTCAACATTGTGCTTTTATGCGCTCATTTTGAATCTTGTCATCTATGGTTGTTTATGGTTAAATTTCAAACTCCTAAGTAACTCATTCAGTTCAACATGACCATACTAAGTAATTAGCCTTAGTAACTTAATAGGGTCTACCCCCCTTGACTTCGTTAGGAGTTGAGCCTAAACAAAGGAGTCAAGAACAAGGTGACAGCCTTGACTCGAGACTTGCCCCCAAGGACACACCGAGTGGCTTGAAGATTTTTGACACCTGACCGAGGTGTGTGAAAGGCGGCAACCCTTTTTGGCGTCATTGCCAGGGATAAATATTTTTATTCCCAAGTACGAATTTTGTTTTCTTCCTTTTTGTTTTTCCTTTGTTTGATGAATGCTTAGAGTAGATCTTTAATTTTTATCTGGTGACTCCACTGACTTTTTACCAGTTTTTATTTTTACAAAGAAAAGCAAAAAATAATTTTTGCAAAAATATTTATAAATGCTTATTTTTCTTTTTCACATGGCGACTCCATTGAAGGGATAAAACCTTGTTATCTCATAAAGTTGTCAAGTTTTGTTGTGTGTAGATGAGCCCATGCGACATGTTAAAACCTTTAAACCTGATCACTTGATAGCTCCACCTTTTCAGTACAAGGTTTAATGGTTATATCAAATGCATACTATTAATTTTTGATATGGATGAATTAAAGGAGAAATATGGTGCCCAGTTAACCAGAATGTTTCAGCCTATCGATTTCTCAAACATCTCGGGTTTTCCTAACTGTTGTAATGGTTTGGGGGATGCATATAACTGACTTCCGACATTTCATGGAAATTATGGTGATTTGGCCATCTGGCATGTCAAATATTTCCTTCAGTTGATTTCTGACTTCAATATTCTTCATGAAGAAAATATGATTGAAATGTTTTCTATTACTTCTTGGGGTGAGGCCTATTGTTGGTTCCATCAGTGCCTTCCTAATATATGTATAAATTCTTTTCGAAGCTTCCTTTGGATGTTTTCAGATCAGTGGCATGATGGTAGGGGTAATATGAATGGTTTAAAAAAGTTCCTTGAAGATCTGTACCTTCTACCTATCTGGGACAGAGTATCACACGGAAACATACGATGGAACTTTTTCCATGATACAAGGTATTGAAGACTTGGAATCACTTCTTGAATATTTAAGTGAAGAGGAGGTTCATGATACTCCCATCAAAAAGCATCCTAGTAGTTATTTAAGAAAGGAAGCAATTAAACATCTTTTAAAAGAATATGAGGTATCTCCCAATACACAGCAAGATTCTGAGGAAGGGAAAATCCAAGATGATCCTATTGAAGAGCTTCAGGAGGAGCCCATGATGGAACACATTGTTGAAGACTCTCCTCTTGTCACCATAGCTGAAGACATTGAAGATTTGGTGTATTCTAAAGTCTGTTGCAATGCTGATATCTTTCCAGAAATCCCTCTAGAGAAATCCACTAAGCAACACATACCAAGTGGTTCCTTTGAATATGTCCAAAAGGTCTCCTTGATTGAAGATCCTTTTCATGATATCATAACGGAAGCCTATAAAGAAACTTATGATAAGATAAGTATGGTGTGTGATAACACTAGACCTTGTTCTCCACATTTTGATGAAGGTTTGGAAAGTTTATTACCTTGTAACATTTTATCTGAAGAAGATTGTTATGAATACAAGTAGGACATGGATAGGCAGGAGCATGATGCCATGGATGAAGAGTCCCCCACATATGACATGGATGGGAGTGATGACTATTGGAATTTCATAGATAATCCAACTTGTGAAAATATTATGGAGAATCCCATCCATGATATGTCCAACAATGGGAGTGTCTATTTATAAAATTTGTGGAATTCCAATCTACGATACGTCCATAGAGGGGAGCACGGATTTGGATGCCTGGGAAAACCTTAGTATGGAAGAGGAGGATTTAGAATTTTCACGTGATCATTCAGAGTCATACCATGCAGAGCTGCACAAGGGTATCAGTAATGAAGACATTGAGAAATAGCATTGTGAAAATTCAGATGTGATGCAGTCAGTGGATTATCAGTCTCATCCATATTTTTCACATATAGAGGTTCCTTATGATTCGGAGTTGCTTGGGGCTTGTGCAACAACTTATCATTCGATAAGCCCCAGTGATCAGTATGATGATGTAGTCAGTCTGCCTCATCATTCTGATTGGTATATCTGTCCTATCCAGTCATGGATAGAAGAAACCTACATGAGCACATACAAGTTGGGGAAGAATTTTTTGTTGAAATATTGTAACTTCAAATAATATTCTATATGTATTTCTTTGTGGTCCCCGATGGTCCTACCAGGAGAACCACTTGTATTACTTTGTACCCCGATGCTCCTAATCGGAAGAACTAATAAGAGTCATGAGGCAATCCCCTCTAATTGTAAAGGTGGGTCGTTAGCACCCCAGTGTGGTTACTTGAGCCTACATGTGTAACTCGAGCCTACATGATTAAATCGAGCCTACATGACAGATGATTTAACTTAAGTGAACGGATGAATATAAATAGAGGTGTAGTGCTCCTCATTTGCAACACACACTGTCACTTGTGTAGCGCATTAGTGGAGAAGAGAAGAGTAGCTGGAGAAGGAGGAGGATCAGGATTTGATCTCCTTGTTGGTTTTACCTTTTATCTTTTTGGGGCATCTATATTGAGGAATATTTTGCTGGGTTTTTCCCTTTAGGGTTTTCCCAGGATAAATATTTGTGTTCCTTTTGTATGGTTGTGCTTGTCTATCTTTTAGTGATCCTGTTTATATGCTTTTGTTATGAATTCGAAATGAAATACTAATGATCTAGCTTAGCATATGAAAATTTAACATGGTATCAGAGCCACCCTGAAAGAAGACATTGTGCAGCTACAGAAACCAAGGATTCTTACTTTTTGGGTCTCTATCCACAATCAATCAACAAAAGAAGGCTAGACTAACTCTCCATTGAAGGGCGCATCTTTCTGTCGAAGCAAAATTCGATTCCGAGCATTTTCAGTTTTGGTGTGGAAAATTAGGGCTTTCTACATAAGAGGAATTTTTGAGTGAGCCTAGAATAGGATTTTTCTTGTCATCAGAATCGAAATTTAGAGACCTGGATCAAGAAATTTGGTTGGGTGAAACTCCAGGAAAGTCAAACCCTAGTTTGACCCCGAGCTAGAAAAACCCTAAATACTAAAACTGCTAAGTTTTGATACTTTTTCTATATTCAAAGATTGGTGAAGGCTCAGGAGTTGAAAATTCTAGAGGCCAAAGGTACAATCCTGATGTACACTTTTCAGCTTCATATTCATTGTATTCTAGGAGATATGATCCCTCCAAGTTAGGGTTCCAGCCTCTTCTAGAATTCACCCCTAAACAGGACACCCGTGGAAAATTGCTATATCTTGGGCTACAGAAGTCCAAATGAAATTCCTGAACATGTTCCAGAAATATCAAGGAATTTAATTTCTATGATCCAAATATTATAATCAGAAGATGAACCAGTGACACGTCGCATGCCATACAACTGCATTGTTCTGAACAGTCCTGTAACAGGTCACCTTGGGAAAAAAATCATAAATCCCAATTGGTGAAACCAATTCTGATGAAACCTATGGTGTTGGATCAGCGACATGCGAGGCTACCTCAATGTGAAATTTCAGACATAGAGGATTATTAATATCAGATATATCACAGAGATAGTGACAGGAATTTCTGCAAAAGAAATTGGAAAATTAGGGCTTCTTATTCTGGGAGCTTCCCTCCAGTGTTTTCAAAAAATGAGTACATTGGACAGCTCCATTTGAAGAGATCTATCTTTCTATCCAGTCAAATATAAAATATTCCAATTTTTGAAAATTAGGGTTTCTCTGACAAGCCCTAGATCAGCCAGCTCTGAAAACAGGATGGACACCTCAAATCGGTAAGATCTAATCTTTTGCTATTTGAATTTGAGGTTCTCATTTCAAAGTGATCTATAACATTAGCTTGTTGATGAGCTTGATGAAGTTGATAAATTCCAAACATGGAATTATTTGATCTCTCTGAAGAAAATGAATTGGACACCTACATGAGTAGAGAGGTTCTAGTTCTAGAGGGAGATGAGGCTCAAAGCCTTACACACGAAGAACTTGATCAAGGCCAAGAAGATAATTGTTGATTCAATAATGGATCAACTTGTACCACAAGTGTCTTCCCTAAAGACACCGAAGATGTTTTATTCCTTGATCAAGCTATTTGAAGATAAGAACTTAAATCAGAAGATGGCTTTGAGAAAATAGTTGAAGAATGTGAAGATCCAGAATGCATAACAACTTGAAGCGGTAGAAGAAGAAGTGGTGATAGCCACCTTGAATGGCCTCCCAGGATCATGGGATTCATTCATGCAAAGAATGTATGCCAGAAGTAAGTAATTACTTTCAGATCGACTCATAAGAAGAGAAGAAGAAGATGGGAGCAATTGAAGATCAAGCTCTCACCATTCAAAGAACATCCCTCAAGTGATGAGGAATATGAGGAACTCAATTCTTGAAGAACCCCTTATTCATATTATCATTTGGATAAGAAATGATGATTTCATGAATGAAGAATATGATAAAGAAGAATGATCAAGATGGAGTCTACCCACGAAACAAATAAAAGATAAGTATTCGATTGTCATTTCATGATTGTTTTGTTATACATTTGATTATATTCAGTTGATGTGTTATGCATGATGGATTGTTTTCACTAATGACTGTATACTAATAATATGCATGTGATGGGTAAGTAGCTCATGGTGCTATACAACTCTCCATTGCTACTTATCAAACCTATTTGCTGACATATTGGATTAGTGCACAATCTCAATGATGTCATGGTAGAGATGGAAGGTATCTAGAAAGTTTCTATGAGATATGGATGAATGTTGTATTGGATAAACAGTTGCATGATGCATAAGAATTTGTCGTTATGCATATGAAATAGTTCTAACCATGCAATTGGTGCATTTGAATTGTAGGAAAGGTCCTGTACAACCTCCTACAAGAAAAGAAGGATGAGACTTGTTCCAAAGAACAAGTGATGACAATTCAATAAACATGAATCTGAAGCTCCCAGGGTCAAAGACACCTTCACAGAGCAGTAGATCCACCTCGAACGATGAACACCACCATGGGTATGAGAGATAAATCAAGATGAAGAAAAGAATGCTATGAAAGAAGCTATGATCAAAGAATGAAAGTTTATCATGAGGAATGATGTATACGATATGATTTCGAGACATAAAGGAAAGTATGTAGTATCCTCCATATCGATCTACAAGAACAAGTGTACAAAGCAAGGTTCATGATTTGCCTTAGAAAGAATAGACTATGACATGACATACTCTATTTACTAGTATATATCAAGCATAGAACCACCTATATAGAATGAAGAAGGAAGATAATACTCCACTTCAGGGGGAGTGACTACAGAAGATATCTGAGTTCGACACAGTATGACATGATGGACAACTTCCTGATGGATTGAGACTTTACCAAGAGTAAAGTGGGTTACAACATTCAAATTTGAATGCAGAAGACTAGGATATGTTGATGATCTGACAAGATGAACTCATGGAAGATGTTATGATGAAAGACTACTAGAATGATGTTTGGGATATAGTACTCAAACCAGAAAGCAAGAATGTGGTATCTTAAAAATGGATTTGCAAGATAAAATATGTCGCTGATAGAAGTAAGGAAAGACTTGTGGCTAGAGGTTTCTATAAGTAAGAGGGAATTAATTCTGAAGAGACACTTACTCTAGGAAGCAAGGTACATTTCCTTCAGAACTATGATGGTATTTTCTCCAATGATGAAGTAAAGACAATCCTTCCTTAATGGTATGATTGCAGAAGATTGTTACATCAAAAGGATTTGAATTTGAAGACAAATGGACTCATATATGTAAGTTAAAGAAGGCCCTCTATGGCATGAAGCAAGCTCCCAGAACTTGGTATGGAAGGATAGACAATTTCTTGTAAATTATGGGCTTTACCAAGAGTAAAGTTGATCCTAACCTTTATCTCAAGGTTGTAGAAGATGAACTTGTCATCTTGTTATTATATGTGGATGACTTATTCTTGACAGGGAATGAGAAACAGATCATGGAAAGCAATAATAAACTAGCAGATGAAAGACCTTGGGTTAATGCACTATTTCCTAGGTCTGGAAGTATGGCAAAGTTCAGAAGGAATCTTTCTCAACCAAGGAAAGTATGCAGTAGAGATATTGAAGAGATTCAATATGTTGGAATGCAAAGCCATGGCCACACCCATGGACTCCAACCTAAATATTTTAGCTGATGACTCATCAGAGTTAGTGGGCGTGACTCATTACAGATAGATCATTGGGTCATTGATGTACTTAACAAATACTAGACGAGACATTTGTTTTGCTGTCAACACCTTAAGTCAATATCTTGTTCAAAGACGGGTTCACCTAGTAGTTACAAAACATGTGATGAGATATCTGAAAGGGACTATAGACCTTGGTCTATACTATTATGGTAGCCATGAATATAGATTGTATGGCTATACAGATGCAAATTGGGTTGGAAGTATCTCAGACAAGAAAAGCACATCAGGTAGATGATTTTGTTTGGGGTCTGTTATGAGTTCATGGTTTAGCAGGAAACAGTCCAATGTTTCTCTTAGAATGACAATACATAGCAGATTGCTCTGCTAAGTTGTGAAGCCATATGGCTTTGAAAGCTGATATCAGGTCTCCTTGACCTGCAGATGGATACTACATTGATTCTATGTGATAACGAGAGTTGTGATAACAGAGAACCCTGTGTTCCATCGTAACACATAGAAATTTGATATTTCTACATACAAGATAAAGATGCAGATGATGATGTTTCAGTATTCCCATACTGAATATATAGATGATGTTTCAGTATTTACATACTGTAGATGTAGATGATGGTGACTCCGTATTTCTATACTGAAGATATAGATGATGATACTTTCATTATTCACATACTGGAGATACATATGGTGATAGTTTAGTATTCACATACTGAAGATGTAGATGAAGATGGTTTAGATGATGATGTGCTGACAAAGCCTCTGTCTCGGGTAAATTTCAAACACTTTTGGGACAAGCTTGGTGTGGTTCAGAAAAACCTTCCCTGAAAGGGGGAGTAATGATGTTGCAGTGGCATTGTATCATCCCTGGGAACTTGCCCTAAAGTGATCCTGAGACCTCGGTCTTCGAGAATGAAGTGGGATTGTATCATCCCTGGGCACTTGCCCTAATTGATCTGAAGACCTCGGTCTTCGAGAATGAAGAGGGGTTGTATCATCCTGGGACATATGTCTAGAATTGATTCGGTGAATTTGGTCATCGAGATGTGGTAGGATTGTATCATCCTTGAACTTCGGTTCAGAATGGATCCGGTGCAACTTCTGTCATCGAGAATGTGGTAGGATTGTATCATTCTTGAACTTCTATTCAGAATGGATCCGTTGTAACTTCGGTCATCGAGAATGTGGCAGGATTGTATCATCCTTGAACTTCAGTTCAAAATGGATCCGGTGTAACTTCGGTCATTGAGAATGTGGTAGGATTGTATCATCCTTGAACTTCTGTTCAGAATGGATCTGGTGTAACTTTGGTCATCGAGAATGTGGCAGGATTGTATCATCCTTGAACTTCGGTTCAGAATGGATCCGGTGTAACTTTGGTCATCGAGAATGTGGCAGGATTGTATCATCCTTGAACTTTGGTTCAGAATGGATCCGGTGTAACTTCGGTCATCAAGAATGTGGCAGGATTGAATCATCCTTGAACTTCGGTTCAGAACGGATCCGGTGTAACTTCGGTCATCGAGAATGTGGCAGGATTGTATCATCCTTGAACTTTGGTTCATAACGGATCCGGTGTAACTTTGGTCATCGAGAATGTGGCGGGATCGTATCATCCTTGAACTTCAGTTCAAAACGGATCCGGTGTAACTTCGATCATTGAGAATGTGGCAGGATTGTATCATCCTTGAACTTTTGTTCAAAATGGATCTGGTGTAACTTCAATCATCGAGAATGTGGTAGGATTTTATCATCCTTGAACTTTGGTTCAGAATGGATCTAGTGTAACTTCGGTCATCGATAATGTGGTAGGATTGCATCATCCTTGAACCTCAGTTAAGAATGGATCTGGTGACCTCGGTTGTCGAGAATGTGACAGGATTGCATCATCCTTGGATTTTGAGTCCAAAACAGATCCAAAGACTTCTTTGTCTTTGTACTGTGGGCTTCTCACTGATGATGATGATGTTTCCTGATTGAAAGATCAGAGTGTGATGATGATGATGATGTTTCTGATTGAAAGATCAGAGTGTGATGATGATGATGATGTTTCTGATCGAAAGATCAGATGTTGCTGATGATGATGATGTTCTCTTGTCAAAAGATCAGAAGTTGCTGATGATGATGATATTCTCTGATTGAAAGATTAGAATATGATGATGATGTTCTTTGATCGAAAGATCAGAATATGATGATGATGATGTTTCCTGATCAGAAGATCAAAAGTTTCTTATGATTATGATGCTACTGATGATGATGATGTTTTCTGGTCAAAAGATCAGAATGTGATGATGATGATGATGTTTCTGATCGAAAGATGAGAATGTGATTATGATGAGATCCTGATGATGATGATGTCGTATGATGATGATGACGTACTGATCGAAAGATCAGAATATGATCATGAGTTGATGTTAGAGTATGATGATGTTCGGTTGATGATGTTTCTGATCGAAAGATAAGAGGCTGATGATAATGATGATTCTGATTGAAAGATCAGAGTATGATGATGATGATATTTTGATGATGATGATGTTGATTTTTTTATGATGTTTTCATGATGATGTTTCTTATCGAAAGATCAGAGTATGATGATGATCATGTTGCTAATCGAAAGGCCAAAGTGCTGAAGAAGTTGTTGCTGATCGAAAGGCCAAAGTGCTAAAGAAGATTTTGATAATCAAAAGGTCAAACCGTTGAAGATGATGTTTCTAATCGAAAGGTCAAAGTGTTGAAGATGATGTTTCTGATCGAAAGGTCAAAGTGTTGAAGATGTTTCTAATCGAAAGGTCAAAGTGCTGAAGATGTTGCTGCTGATTGATGAATCAAGATGCTGAAGATGTTACTGATTGAAGAGGTCAAAGTAATGATGATGCTGAAGACTAAAGATTGAAGATGAAGACTACATGATGTTGAAAAGGTTCCAATTATTTATAGATGTATCACCCTGATGATGTTGATGATGTCCTCTATCTCTCTCCTATTATTGTTGTTGTTGATGTTGTTATAGAATACCCTTCTCGTTAAGGGGGAGTGTTGAAATATTGTAACTTCGAAGAATATTCTATATGTATTTCTTTGTGGTCCTCGATGGTCCTACCAGGAGAACCACTTGTATTAATTTGTACCTCGATGCTCCTAATCTAAAGAACTAATAAGAGTCATGAGGCAATCCCCTCTAATTGTAAAGGTGGGTCATTAGCACCCCAGTGTGGTTACTTGAGCCTACATGTGTAACTCGAGCCTACATGACAGATGAGTTAACTTAAGTGAACGGATGAATATAAATAGAGGTGTAGTGCTCCTCATTTGGAACACACACTCTCACTTATGTAGCGCATTAGTGGAGAAGAGAAGAGTAGCTGGAGAAGTTGGATGATCAGGCTTTGATCTCCTTGTTGGTTTTACCTTTTATCTTTTTGGGGCATCTATATTGAGGAATATTTTGCTGGGTTTTTCCCTTTAGGGTTTTCCAAGGATAAATCTTTGTGTTCCTTTTGTATGGTTGTGCTTGTCTATCTTTCAGTGATCCTGTTTATATGCTTTTGTTATGAATTCGAAATGAAATACTAATGATCTAGCTTAGCATATGAAAATTTAACATTTTTATGACATTATTCATGCCTATGATCTCCCATCCATCCCACCCATTCTGAATCATCACGCAGGTTTGCAATTTCTGAATAAGGTATCCTTACTTTGGCTGGTAACCAAAGACAAGAAAAAAAAAATTATGTTAATAAAATGCTTAGGTGGTTAAATTGGATTTCTAATTACACTTAACCCTTTTTATATCATGCTTAGAGTAGGAAAATAAGCTCCTTGAAAGAGAGCATTTACTTTCTGTATTTCTATTTTATACTTAGCTATAATAAAACTTTGCTTCTTTTAGTTAATTACATTTATTTTGTTTAAATAAAGTAGCTTAATGGTTCATTTCATCTTTTATAAAACTTGTGCTAGTGAGGTTTTTCTTGTCAGGTTGAGATGTTTTTACAGGTTATATAAACTAGAGATTTTGGTGTTCTTGTATCCTATCTTTTCCTGAAAGACCAGATCAAGCACACGTCCCACAGTTGGAGCCAGAATGTTACCACCTAAGTTGTACTTAGTGGTTTTTTATCAAGTGAGCTTGGT
Organism: Pseudotsuga menziesii; assembly: GCA_001517045.1. NCBI lineage: Eukaryota > Viridiplantae > Streptophyta > Pinopsida > Pinales > Pinaceae > Pseudotsuga > Pseudotsuga menziesii. The sequence goes on from LPNX010052593.1 coordinate 189,720, forward strand.
GAACCAGACAAGGATAACTTGTTCGGACTTCAGAAGACCTTTGGAAGTGCTTGTTGTACTATATCACATGTTCATACCCCATGGGGGAATTGTAATAAATGTTCTAGCATGATAGTGTCTATAAAAGAATCAGTCTCTTAAACTTTATTTCTCAATCTGATCAGCTCGGGGTGTTTTTTCCTTTGGTTATTATTGGTTGTTGAATAGATGACTGATAATTTCTAAGTTTTTCACTCCATACCTCCAAAGTTGGGGTGGTAAGCTTCGCATTTAGGACTATTGAGGTTATTAGAGTCTATGTGTCAATGTATAAACATGCTAGACATCATGGTCAAGTCATATGAACATGTCTAAGTCCCCCTAGGTTTTTTCATTTTTTCATTTTTTTAGTTTTTTCAGTCTTTTTTATTAAAATTTGATTTTTCCAAAAACTTAGGATATTTTTTAATAGTTTAATTGGAAAAATTTATTTTGTAATAAAAGTGGGACAAAGAATCAGTTTCAGTCATGTAGTGCTCATTTTCAACATAAGAGCACCATGTAAACCAATGGACCCACTATTTCCTAGCTTTGAGTGATTTTCCATCACTCAGGTCAGAAAGCCCCAAAAATCAATTATTGATTATTTTAATTAATAAATTGATGAATAATGGAGCAAATCCAAAATCATAGATCACTAGATGCTTAGCCGATTTGATTGAAATTAGTCAAACCTGAACCAGATTGACTGGATCTAATAAATCCTTGACTGAATGAGGTGATCAAATCAAATCCAAAGTTGATCTTCAGTAGTATTTATGGGGAATTGCACCCTTTCTCTCTCCTCCACATGTGGGTACTCTCCTGGATGCTCTGTGGACAGTGTCGTTGTATGGGTTGATGTGTCAACTCAATCAGCCCCTCGATTGATAAGTAGGCTCAGTTCAGCTTCAGATCTGCATTGATTGACTCCATCAGCTGATTTGATCTGTCTCCTTGGGATTCGTGCCCCCTGGGCTGCATCTCCTGTTTTTTGTATAAATCAAAGCATAAGCCTCCTCTTCCAAGTTATTTAGAACTGGGATTGAGGTGCTGCTGCTATTATACTGTTGTTATTGTTCGTTTGAAATAAAGAGAATATTTGGAGGCAAGACGATGTTATGCCATTGTATGTGTGGATGATCATTGCCATTTTTTACTGAGGTAACTTGTATCTATGTTCATAATTTTCTGATTGCTTGTGGATTCACTGCTAATATTGATAATAAGCTTATTATAATCGTGATAGGAATGCTGCTTTTCAATAAGTTTATTCGCCATCTCTTTCCTTTGATGCATGTTTAGAGATTTAGATTCAGCGTGTTTTATAAGTTTATATGCATGTTATTATGAATCTCTGTGTATGTACTAATCGGATCTCACAAGTATTTCGGCAAGTTTTTTTATTTCAGCTGAGCTATAGGTTCCTATATTGGAGAGGATGCTGATCTAGTTTGCTTCTTCACTCTCTCCAAAACCTTCCAAAGGCATAGTCCCTCGACATTCCACCTGAAAGCTCCACGGTGGATCTTCAAGGCTACCAACATTTCTCTCCTCCTCTTCCTCCTTCAAAATAAATTCTTTACCTGGTTACTTTGTTCATAGATTTGATATTGTTTAGATCTATTATCTTAAAGTAAATTTAAAATAGATCTATCTTCTCAAATCCCATAATCTATATCTTGTTCTTAAAAGGTTTCATAAGCATTGTAGATCTAGCTTTAGGGAAATCGTCCTTTTTGCATGGAATTTTAAAGAGAATTTGTAGCTTGCATGCATTAGATTTCTGTTTTCTGTTATAAAAGATAAATCTAGCAATAATTGCACATCATATTGGCTGCCTAAAAGGCAAGCCATGATCCCAAGGAAATCTTTCCTTGGTTCCCTTTTTACCTTTTTTAACTAGTTTTAACTTAGCCCTTTTTACTTTTAGAGTGCTTTTGGGAATATTTCAGTCTAATAATATTGCTGGATTTTTGCAGGTATAACAGAAAAGAGGAGGAGCTGTTGTTCGAAAGTGACTTTTGGGCCTTCTGAATCCCCCCAGGGGTCTCCCTTTTTTACTAAAATATTTAATTTTTGCACTTTGTAAAGCTATTGGTTTCATTCTATATAAGATTCAAGAGGCATCATCTCATTTTTCTGATATTGTAACCGCTGGTAATAAAAATAATTCTAAGCAGGCTCTTTCGAGCCCATTCCTGATCCCCCCTGGGGGGATTTGCGTCTGTGTCATTTTTTGCTTTTCGTTCATCTTTTTTCAATCTAGCGTAGAATTAATCTACAGGGTAGTATACTTTGATTTAAAATAATTTCCATATTCGATTTATATTGGTTTCAATGTAACTTTAATACTTACCCCACGAGCCTCCTTTTGATCCAAAAGGTGAAGAAAGGTTCGTGGTAGTCTAATTAGAAAATCGTGGTTTGCTTATCTTTTTACATTTCATTTTATATCATCATTTGTTTCAGTAACCATAATAAAATCAACCCCTCCTTGATTCACGATTGAGGTCCACTTGGACCAAAAGAGGTTCCTGGAGGGTCTTCTTTTTAACAAGAACATCCATCTCAAAATTTACTAAAATTGATAAGACTCCGGTGTGTATGCTCTGCACTTGGCTGCGGTTCGTCTGATCAGTCAAGCTATATCAAAAGCACTTGAGTGACTAGTATAATTAGGATTCACTCTCCCAAATTGACAAACCATCAGGTGAAAATCCAACACCTAGATCAAACCATTACAGTGGAAAAATACCCAAAGGAAGCAGGAACTTCTGAAAAGTGACCTCGGGGCGCCGATCTCTGTCACACCCTAATGGGTACATTATGAACAATAGCCCCAAACACTCCATTCATCCCACATATTCCTTGTGGGTAGCCGTGAAGGTTTATTTTTGGACATACTCCAAGTACTCTCGGGTATATCTGGAGTCCACCCCTTCTCCTAATTTTAATCAACTCATATTTTCACATTAACTTAAAACGTACCAAGAGGAAATTGCAAAACATCCACTCCAAGCACATGCAAGTATATTGATTTATTTTTGAATCCATTTTAAGGCACTGGTTATTTTCTTGCTATATATTTATATTGCGCCTCAACATTGTGCTTTTGTGCGCTCATTTTGTATCTTGTCATCTATGGTTGTTTATGGTTAAATTTCAAACTCCTAAGTAACTCATTCAGTTCAACATGACCATACTAAGTAATTAGCCTTATTAAATTAATAGGGTCTACCCCCCTTGACTTCATTAGGAGTTGAGCCTAAACAGAGGATTCAAGAACAAGCTGACAGCCTTGACTCGAGACTTGCCCCCAAGGACACACCGAGTGGCTTGAAGATTTCTGCCACATGACCGAGGTGTGTGAAAGGAGGCAACCCTTTTTGGCGTCATTGCCAGGGATAAATATTTTTATTCCCAAGTACGACTTTTGTTTTATTCCTTTTTGTTTTTCCTTTGTTTGATGAATGCTTAGAGTAGGTCTTTAATATTTATCTGGCGACTCCACTGAATTTTTACCAGTTTTTATTTTTACAAAGAAAAACAAAAAATAATTTTTGTGAAAATATTTATAAATGCTTATTTTTCTTTTTCACATGGTGACTCCATTGAAGGGATAACACCCTGTTATCTCATAAAGTTGTCAATTTTTGTTGTGTGTAGATGAGCCCATGCGACATGTTAAAACCTTTAAACCTCATCACTTGACAGCTCCACCTTTTCAATACAAGGTTTAATGGTTATATCAAATGCATACTATTAATTTTTGATATGGATGAATTAAAGGAGAAATATGGTGCCCAGTTAACCGGAATTTTTCAGCCTATCAATTTCTCAAACATCTCGGGTTTTCCTAACTGTTGTAATGGTTTGGGGGATGCATATAACTGGCTTCCGGCATTTCATGGAAATTATGGTGATTTGACCATCTGGCATGTCAAATCTTTTCTTCAGTTGATTTCTGACTTCAATATTCTTCATGAAGACAATATGATGGAAATGTTTGCTATTACTTTTTGGGGTGAGGCTTGTTGTTGGTTCTATCAGTGCCTTCCTAATATATGTATAACTTCTTTTCGAAGCTTCCTTTGGATTTTTTTAGAGCAGTGGCATGATGGTAGGGGTAATATGAATGGTTTAAAAAAGTTCCTTGAAAAGATATGTACCTTCTACCTATCTGGGACAGAGTATCACACGGAAACATACGATGGACCTTTTTCCATGATACAAAGTATTGAAGACTTGGAATCAATTCTTGAACATTTAAGTTAAGAGGAGGTTCATGATACTCCCATCAAAAAGCATATTAGTAGTTATTTAAGAAAGGAAGCAATTAAACATCTTTTAAAAGAATATGAGGTATCTCCCAATACACAGCAAGATTCTGAGGAAGGGAAAATACAAGATGATCCTATTGAAGAGCTTCAGGAGGAGCCCATGATGGAACACATTGTTGAAGACTCTCCTCATGTCACCATAGATGAAGACATTGAAGATTTGGTGTATTCTCAAGTGTGTTGCAATGCTGATATCTTTCCAGAAATCCCTCTAGAGAAATCCACTGAGCAACACATACCAAGTGATTCCATTGAATATGTCCAAAAGGTCTCCTTGATTGAATATCCTTTTCATGATATCATAACGGAAGCCTATAAAGAAACTTATGATAAGATAAGTATGGTGTGTGATAACACTAGACCTTGTTCTCCACATGTTGATGAAGGTTTGGAATGTTTATTGCCTTGTAACATTTTATCTGAAGAAGATTGTTATGAATACAAGGAGGACATGGATAGGCAGGAACATGATGCCATGGATGAAGAGTCCCCCACATATGACATGGATGGGAGTGATGACTATTGGAATTTCATAGATAATCCAACTTGTGAAAATATTATGGAGAATCCCATCCATGATATGTCCAACAATGGGAGTGTCTATTCAAAAATTTGTGGAAGTCCAATCTACGATACGTCCATAGAGGGGAGCATGGACCTGGATGCCTGGGAAAACCTTAGTATGGAAGAGGAGCATTCATAATTTTCACGTGATCATTCAGATTCATACCATGCAGAGTCACACAAGGGTATTAGTAATGAAGACATTGAGAAACAGTATTGTGAAAAGTCAGATGTGATGAAGTCAGTGGATAATCAGTCTCAGCCATATTTTTCACATATAGAGGTTGCTTATGATTTGGAGCTGCTTGGGGCTTGTGCAACAACTTAAATTTTGATAAGTCCCAGTGATTAGTATGATGATGTATTCAATCTACCTCATCATTCTGATTGGTATATCAATCCTATCCAGTCATGGATAGAAGCAACCTGCATGAGCACATACAAGTTGGGGAAGAATTTGTATGACATTATTCATGCCTATGATCTCCCATCCATCCCACCCATTCTGAATCATCACGCAAGTCTGTAATTTCTGAATAAGGTATCCTTACTTTGGCCGGTATGCAAAGACAAGGAAATTTTTTTTATGTTAATAAAATTCTTAGGTCCTTACATTGGATTTCTGGTTACACTTAACCCTTTTTATATCATTCTTAGAGTAGGAAAATAAGCTCCTTAAAAGAGAGCATTTACTTTCTGCATTTCTATTTTATACTTAGCTATAATAAAACTTTGCTTCTTTTAGTTAGTTACATTTATTTTGTTTAAATAAAGCAGCTTAATGGTTCATTTGGTCTTTTATAAAACTTGTGATACTGAGGTTTTTCTTGTCAGGTTGAGATGTTTTTACAGGGTATATAAACCAAAGATTACGGTGTTCTTGTATCCTCTCCTTTCCTTAAAGACCAGATCGAGCACACGTCCCACATTTGGAGCCAGAATGTTACCACCTAAGTTGTACTTAGTGGTTTTTTATCAAGTGATCCTGGTGAACCGGACAAGGATAACTTGTTCAAACTTCAGAAGACCTTTGGAAGTACTTCTGGGAAGTGCTTGTTGTACTATATCACATGTTCATACCCCATGGGGGAATTGTAATAAATGCTCTAGCATGATAGTGTCTATAAAAGACTCGGTCTCTTAGACTTTTTTTGTCAATCTGATCAGCCTAGGGTGTTTTTTCCCTTGGTTATTATTGGTTGTTGAATAGACGACTGATAATTTCTGAGTTTTTCACTCCATACCTCCAAAGTTGGGGTGTTCAGCTTGGCATTTAGGCCTATTGAGGTTATTAGAGTCTATGTGTCAATGTATAAACATCCTAGAAATCCTGGTCGAGTCATATGAACATGTCTAAGTCCCCCTAGGTTTTTTCATTATTTCAATTTTTTAGTTTTTTCAGTGTTTTTTATTAAAATTTAATTTTTCCAAAAACTTAGGCTAATTTTTAATAGTTTAATTGGAAAAATTGATGTTGTAATAAAAGTGGGCCAAATAATCAGTTTCATTCATGTAATGCTCATTTTCAAGCTAAGAGAACCATGTAAACCCATGGACCCATTATTTCCTAGTTTTGAGTGATTTTCCATCACTCAGGTCAGAAAGCCCCAAAAATCAATTATTGATTATTTCAATTAATAAATTGATGAATAATGGAGCAAATCCAAAATCATAGATCAGTAGATTCTCAGTCGATTTGATTGAAATCAGTTAGATCTGAACCAAATTGACTGGATCTAACAAATCCTTGACTGAAGGAGGTGATGAAATCAGATCCAGAGTTGATCTTCAGCAGTCTTTATGGGGAATTGTGCCCTCTCTCTCTCCTCCACACATGGGGACTCTCCTGGATACTCTTTGGACTGATGTGTCGGTGTATGGATTGATGTGTCAGCTCAATCAGCCCCCCGGTTGACAAGTAGGCTCATTTCAGCTTCATATCCGCATTGATTGACTCTCCATCAGTTGATTTGATTTGTCTCCTTGGGATTTGTGCCCCCCTAGGATGGATCTCCTGTTTTTTGTATAAATCAAAGCATAAGCCTCCTCTTCCAAGCTAGTTAGAACTGGGATTGAGGTGCTGCTGCTATTGTATTGTTGTTATTGTTCATTTGAAATAAAGAGAAGCTTTGGAGGCAAGACGGTGTTATTCCATTGTATGTGTGGATGATCATTGCCAATTTTTACTGAGGTAACCTGTATCTATGTTCATAATTTGCTGATTGCTTGTGGATTCACTGCTAAGATTGATAATAAGATTATTATAATCTTGATAGGAAAGGTTCTTTTCAATAATTTTATTGTCCATCTCTTTCCTTTAATGCATGTTTAGATATCTAGATTCAGCATGTTTTATAAGTTTATATGCATGTTATTATGAATCTCTGTGTATGTACTAATCGGATCTCACCAGTATTTCGGCAATTTTTTTTATTTCAGCTAAGCTTTAGGTTCCTAGATTGGAGAGGATGCTGATCTATTTTGCTTCTTCACTCTCTCCAAAACCTTCCAAAGACATAGTCCCTTGGCATTCCACCTGAAAGCTCCATGGTGGATCTTCAAGGCTACCAGCATTTCTCTCCTCCTCTTCCTCCTTCAAAATCAATTCTTTACCTGGTTACTTTGTTCACAGCTCTGATATTGTTTAGATCTATTATCTTAAATAAAATTTAACATAGATCTATCTTCTCATAGCCCATAATCTAGATCTTGTTCTTAAAAGGTTTCATAAGCATTCTAGATCTAGCTTTAGGGAAATCGTCCTTTTTGCATGGAATTTTAAAGAGAATTTGTAGCTTGCATGCATTAGATTTATGTTTTTTGTTATAAAAGATAAATCTAGAAATCAGTGCACATCATATTGTCTTCCTAAAAGGAAATCCAAGATCCCAAGGAAAGCTTGCTTTCCTTGGTTCCCTTTTTACCTTTTTTTAACTAGTTTTAACTTAGCCTTTTTTGGTTAAAAGTAAGCTGAACCAAAGGTACTTTCAAAGTGCTTTTGGGAACATTTCAATCTAATAAGATTTCTGGTTTTTAGCAGGTATAACAGAAAAGAGGAGGAGCTACTGTTCAAAAGTGACTTTTGGGCCTTCTGAATCCCCCCAGGGGTCTCCCTTTTTTACTGAAATCTTTAATTTTTTCACTTTGTAAAGCTCTTGGTTTCATTCTGTATAAGAATAAAGAGGCATCATATCATTTTTCTGATATTGTAACCACTAATAATAAAAATAATTCTGAATAGGCTCTTTCAAGCCTATTCCCCATCCCCCCTAGGGGGGTTTGCGTCCTTGTCATTTTTTGCCTTTCGTTCATCTTTTTTCAATCTAGCGTAGCGTTAATCTATAGGGTAGTATACTTTTATTTAAAATCATTTCCATATTCCATTTCTATTGGTTTCAAATTAACTTTAATACTTACCCCACGAGCCTTCTTTTGAGACAAAAGGTGAAGAAAGGTTCGTGGTAGTCTAATTAGAAAATTGTGGTTTGCTTATATTTTGATGTTTCATTTGCTATCATCATTTGTTTCAGTAACCATAATAAAATAAACCCCTCCTTTATTCCTGATTTAGGTCCACTTGGACCGAAAGAGGTTCTTGGAGGGTTTTCTTTTTAACAAGAACATCCATCTCAAAATTTACTAAAATTGACAAGACTCCGGTGTGTATGCTCTGCACTTGGCTGCGGTTCGTCTGATTAGTCAAGCTATATCAAAAGCACTTCAGTGACTAGTATAATTAGGATTCACTCTCCCAAATTGACAAACCATCAGGTCAAAATCCAACACCTAGATCAAACCATTATGGTGGAAAAATACCCAAAGGAAGTGGGAACTTCTGAAAAGTGACCTCGGGGCGCCGATCTCTGTCACACCCTAATGGGTGCATTATGAACAATAGCCCCAAAGACTCCATTCAGCCCACATATTCCTTGCGGGTAGCCGTGAAGGTTTAGTTTTGGACATACTCCAAGTACTGTCGTGTATATCTGGAGTCCACCCCTTCTCCTAATTTTAATCAACTCATATTTTCACATTAACTTAAAACGTACCAAGAGGCAATTGCAAAACATTCACTCCAAGCACATGCAAGTATATTGATTTATTTTTTACTCCATTTTAAGGCACTGGTTATTTTCTTGCTATATATTTATATTTTGTCTCAGCATTGTGCTTTCATGTGCTCATTTTGTATCTTGTCATCTATGGTTGTTTATGGTTAAATTTCAAACTCCTAAGTAACTCATTCAGTTCAACATCACCATACGAAGTAATTGATCTTATTAACTTAATAGGGTCTACCCCCCTTGGCTTCGTTAGGAGTTGAGCCTAAACGGAGGAGTCAAGAATAAGGTGGCATCCTTGACTTGAGACTTGCCCCCAATGACACACTGAGTGGCTTGAAGATTTCTGCCACGTGACCCAGGTGTGTGAAAGGTGGCAACACTTTTTGGCGCCATTGCCGGGGATAAATATTTTTATGCCCGAGTATGAATTTTGATTTCTTCCTTTTTGTTTTTCCTTTGTTTGATGAATTCTTAGAGTAGATCTTTAATTTTCATCCCTTCAATGGAAGTCCAATCTACGATACGTCCATAGAGGGGAGCATGGATCTGGATGCTTGGGAAAACCTCAATATGGAAGAGGAGCATTCAAAATTTTCACATGATCATTCAGAGTCATTCCATGCAGAGCCGCACAAGGGTACCAGTAATGAATACATTGAGAAACAGTATTGTGAAAAGTTAGATGTGATGCAGTTAGTGGATTATCATTCTCAGCCATCGTTTTCACATATAGAGGTTCCTTATGATTCGGAGCTGCTTGGGGCTTGTGCAACAAGTTATCATTTGATAAGCCCCGGTGATCAATATGATGATGTAGTCAGTCTGCCTCATCATTCTGATTGGTATATCATTCCTATCCAGTGATGGACAGAAACAACCTACATCAGCACATACAAGCTGGGGAAGAATTTTTATGACATTATTCATGCCTATGATCTCCCATCTGTCCTGCCCATTCTGAATCATCACGCAGGTTTGCAATTTCGGAATAAGGTATCCTTACTTTGGCTGGTAACCAAAGATAAGGAAATTTTTTTATGTTAATAAAACGCTTAGGTGGTTACATTGGATTTCTGATTACACTTAACCCTTTATATCATGCTTAGAGTAGGAAAATAAGCTCCTTGAAAGAGAGCATTTACTTTTTGCATTTCTATTTTATACTTAGCTATAATAAAACTTTGCTTCTTTTAGTTAGTTACATTTATTTTGTTTAAATAAAGTAACTTAATGGTTCATTTGGTCTTTTATAAAACTTGTGCTACTGAGGTTTTTCTTATCAGGTTGAGATTTTTTTATAGGGTATATAAACCAGAGATTCTGGTGTTCTTGTATCATCTCCTTGCCTTAAAGACCAGATCAAGCACACGTCCCACATTTGGAGCTATAATGTTAACACCTAAGTTGTACTTAGTGTTTTTTTATCAAGTGAGCCTGGTGAACCGGACAAGGAAAACTTTTTCGATTTCAGAAGACCTTTGGAAGTACTTCTGGGAAGTGCTTGTTGTACTATATCACATGTTCATACCCCATGGGGGAATTGTAATAAATGTTCTAGCATGATAGTTTCTGTAAAAGAATCAGTCTCTTAGACTTTATTTGTCAATCCGATCAGCCCAGGGTGTTTTTTACCTTGGTTATTATTGGTTGTTGAATAGACGACTGATAGTTTCTGAGTTTTTCACTCCATACCTCCAAAGTTGGGGTGGTCAGCTTGGCATTTAGGCCTATTGAGGTTATTAGAGTCTATGTGTCAATGTATAAACATGCTACACATCATGGTCGAGTCATATGAACATGTCTAATTCCCCCTAGGTTTTTTCATTTTTTCATTTTTTTAGTTTTTTCAGTGTTTTTTATTAAAATTTAATTTTTCCAAAAACTTAGGCTATTTTTTAATAGTTTAATTGGAAAATTTGATTTTGTAATAAAAGTGGGCCAAATAATCAATTTCATTCATGTAGTGCTCATTTTCAAGCTAAGAGCACCATGTAAACCCATGGACCCACTATTTCCTAGTTTTGAGTGATTTTCCATCACTCAGGTCAGAAAGCCCCAAAAATCAATTATTGATTATTTTAATTAATAAATTGATGAATAATGGAGCAAATCCAAAATCATAGATCAGTAAATTCTTAGCCGATTTGATTCAAATCAGTTAAATCTGAACCAGATTGACTGGATTTGAGAAATCCTTGATTGAAGGAGGTGATCAAATCAGATCCAGAGTTGATCTTCAACAGTCTTTATGGGGAATTTCACCCTCTCCGTCTCCTCCACACGTGGGGACTCTCCTGGATGCTCTGTGGACTGATGTGTCAATGTATGGGTTGATGTGTCAGCTCAATCAGCCCCCCAGTTAACAAGTAGGCTCATTTCAGCTTCAGATATTCATTGATTAACTCTCCATCAGTTGATTTGATCTGTCTCCTTGGGATTTGCACCCCCCTTGGGATGGATCTCCTATTTTTTGTATAAATCAAAGCATAATCCTCCTATTCCAAGATAGTTAGAACTGGGATTGAGGTGCTGCTACTATTGTATTTATGTTATTGTTCATTTGAAATAAAGAGAAGCTTTGGAGGCAAGACGGTGTTATTCCATTGTATGTGTGGATGATCATTGCCATTTTTTACTGAGGTAACCTATATCTATGTTCATAATTTGCTGATTGCATGTGGATTCATTGCTAAGATTGATAATAAGCTTATTATAATCTTGATAGGAAAGGTGCTTTTCAATAAGTTTATTGGCCATCTCTTTCCTTTGATGCATGTTTAGAGATCTAGATTCAGCATGTTTTATAAGTTTATATGCATGCTATTCTAAATCTCTGTGTATGTACTAATCAGATCTCACAATTATTTTGGCAAGTTTTTTTTATTTCAGCTGAGCTATAGGTTCCTAGATTGGAGAGGATGTTGATCTAGTTTGCTTCTTCACTCTCTCCAAAACCTTCCAAAGGCATAGTCCCTTGACATTCCACCTGAAAGCTCCATGGTGGATCTTCAAGGCTACGAACATTTCTCTCCTCCTCTTCCTTTTTCAAAATCAATTCTTTACCGGGTTACTTTGTTCACAGCTTTGATATTGTTTAGTTCTATTATCTTAAAGTAAATTTAACATAGATCTATATTCTCAAAGCCTATAATCTAGATCTTGTTCTTAAAAGGTTTCATAAGCATTCTAGATCTAGCTTTAGGGAAATCGTCCTTTTTGCATGGAATTTTAAAGAGAATTTGTAGCTTGCATGCATTAGATTTATATTTTATATTATAAAAGATAAATCTAACAATCAGTGCACATCATATTGGCTTCCTAAAAGGCAATCCAAGAGGATGAGTGCACATCATTTTACCTTTTTTAACTAGTTTTAACTTAGCCTTTTTTGGTTAAAAGTAAGCTGACCCAAAGATAATTTCAAAGTGATTTTGGGCATATTTGAGTCTAATAATATTGCTATCTTTTAGCAGGTATAACAGAAAAGAGGATGAGCTGCTGTTCGAAAGTGACTTTTGGGCCTTCTGAATCCCCCCAGGGGTCTCCCTTTTTGACTGAAATCTTTAATTTTTGCACTTTATAAAGCTCTTGGTTTAATTTTGTACAAGAAGAAAGAGGCATCATATCATTTTGATGATATTGTAACCGCTGGTAATAAAAATAATTCTGAATAGGCTCTTTTGAGCCCATTCCCCATCCCTCTTTTGAGCCCATTCCCCATCCCCCCTGGGGGGATTTGCATCCGGGTCATCTTTTGCTTTTCGTTCATCTTTTTTCAATCTAGCGTAGCATTAATCTCCAAGGTAGTATAATTTGATTTAAAATAATTTCCATATTCCATTTCTATTGGTTTCAAAGTAACTTTAATACTTACCCCACGAGCCTCCTTTTGAGACGAAAGGTGAAGAAAGGTTCGTGGTAGTCTAATTAGAAAATTGTGGTTTGCTTATATTTTTATGTTTTAGTAACCATAATAAAATCAACCCCTCTTTCATTCCTAATTGAGGTCCACTTGGAACGAAAGAGATTCCTAGAGGGTTTTCTTTTTAACAAGAACATCCATCTCAAAATTTAAAAAAATTGCCAAGAATCCGATGTGTATGCTCTGCACTTGGCTGTGGTTCGTCTAATCAATCAAGTTGTATCAAAATCACTTGAGTGACTAGTATAATTAGGATTCACTCTTCCAAATTGACAAACCATCAGGTGAAAATCCAACACCTAGATCAAACCATTACGGTGGAAAAATACCCAAAGGAAGCGGGAACTTCTGAAAAGTGACCTCGCGGCGCTGATCTCTGTCACACCCTAACGGGTGCGTTATGAACAATATCCCCAGAGACTCCATTCAACCCACATATTCCTTGTGGGTAGTTGTGATGGTTTAGTTTTGGACATACTCCAAGTACTCTTGGGTATATCTGGAGTCCACCCCTTCTCTTAATTTTAATCAACTCATATTTTCACATTAACTTAAAATGTACCAAGAGGCAATTGCAAAACATTCACTCCAAGCACATGCAAGTATATTGATTTCTTTTTTACTCAATTTTAAGGCACTGGTTATTTTCTTGCTATATATTTATATTGTGTCTCAGCATTGTGCTTTCGTACGCTCATTTTGTATCTTATCATCTATGGTTGTTTATGATTAAATTTCAAACTCCTAAGTAACTCATTCAGTTCAACATGACCATATTAAGTAATTAGCCTTAGTAACTTAATAGGGTCTACCCCCCTTGGCTTTGTTAAGAGTTGAGCCTAAACAGAGGAGTTAAGAACAAGGTGACAACCTTGACTTGAGACTTGCCCCCAAGGACACACCGAGTGGCTCTAAGATTTCTGCCATTTGACCCAGGTGTGTGAAAGGCAGCAACACTTTTTGGCACCGTTGCGAGGGATAAATTTTTTTATTCCCTAGTACGACTTTTTTTTTATTCCTTTTTGTTTTTCGTTTGTTTTATGAATGCTTAGAGTAGATCTTTAATTTTCATCTGAAGGCTCCACCGACTTTTTTCCAGTTTTTATTTTTACAAAGAAAAGAAAAAAATAATTTTTGTGAAAATATTTATAAATGCTTATTTTTCTTTTTCACATGGCAACTCCATTAAAGGGATAAAACCCTGTTATCTCATAAACTTGTGAAGTTTTGTTGTGTTTAGATGAGCCCATGCGACATGTTAAAACCTTTAAATCTCATCACTTGACAACTCCACCTTTTCAGTATAAGGTTTAATGGTTATATCAAATGCATACTAGTAATTTTTGATATGGATGAATTAAAGGAGAAATATGGTGCCTAGTTAACCGGAATGTTTCAACCTATTGATTTCTCAAACATCTTGGGTTTTCCTAACTGTTGTAATGGTTTGGGGGATGCATATAACTGGCTTTCAGCATTTCATGGAAATTATGGTGATTGCGCCTTCTGGCATGTCAAATGTTTCCTTCAATTGATTGCTGACTTCAATATTATTCATGAAGACAATATGATGGAAATGTTTTCTAGTACTTTTTGGGGTGAGGCTTGTTGTTGGTTCTATCAGGGCCTTCCTAATAAGTGTATAACTTCTTTTCCAAGCTTCCTTTGGATGTTTTTAGAGCAGTGGCATGATGGTAGGGGTAGTATGAATGGTTTAAAAAAATTCCTTGAAAAGATCTGTACCTTCTACCTATCCGAGACAGAGTATCACACGGAAACATATGATGGACCTTTTTCCATGATACAAAGTATTGAAGACTTGGAATCACTTCTTGAACATTTAAGTGAAGAGGAGGTTCATGATACTCCCATCAAAAAGCATCCTAGTAGTTATTTAAGAAAGGAAGCAATTAAACATCTTTAAAAAGAATATGAGGTATCTCCCAATACATAGCAAGATTTTGAGGAAGGGAAAATCCAAGATGATCCTATTGAAGAGCTTCAGGAGGAGCCCATGATGGAACACATTGTTGAAGACTCTCCTCATGTCACCATAGCTGAAGACTTGAAGATTTGGTGTATTCTCAAGTGTGTTGCAATGCTGATATCTTTCCAGAAAGCCCTCTAGAGAAATCCACCGAGCAACACATACCAAGTGATCCCATTGAATATGTCCAAAAGGTCTCCTTGATTGAAGATCCTTTTCATGATATCATAATGGAAGCCTATAAAGAAGCTTATGATAAGATCAGTATGGTGTGTGATAACACTAGACCTTGTTCTCCACATGTTGATGAAGTTTTGGAAAGTTTATTGCCTTGTAACATTTTATCTAAAGAATATTGTTATGAATACAAGGAGGACATGGATAGGTAGGAGCATGATGCCATTATGAAGAGTCCCCCACATATGACGTGGATGGGAGTGATGACTATTGGAATTTCATAGATAATACAACTTGTGAAAGTCTTATGGAGAATCCCATCCATGATATGTCCAACAATGGGAGTGTCTATTCAAAAATTTGTGGAAGTCCAATCAACGATACATCCATAGAGGGTAGCATGGATATGGATTCCTGGGAAAACCTTAGTATGGAAGAGGAGCATTTAGAATTTTCACGTGATCATTCAGAGTCATACCATGTAGATCCGCACAAGGGTATCAGTAATGAAGACATTGAGAAACAGTATTGTGAAAAGTCAAATGTGATGTAGTCAGTGGATAATTAGTCTCATCAATATTTTTCACATATAGAGGTTCCTTATTTCCTGTAGCATTTGGTTTCTTTATCTTGTCTTAGCAAATTCGATATTGTTGATGTTTGCTCATGCAGGGTAGGGGGTGCATTGGTGGCTTGGGGCTTACATTCGTCATAGAAATCACTTGGATCTTCCAGAATTGATCGGGATAGCAAGGATCATCACTGTTAAGACTTATACAAGCATTTCTAGGTACGATCCAATAGGTAAATCTCTTCTCTTTAACAGATCTGAATCCACTGTACCTGTTTTCCTTCCATTTTTTCTGAAAATCCTTAAAACACTAAAAAAACCCTTAAAAAATACTAAATCCAGGAAACATTCGATACTTTGACAAACCACTGCTGGGTTTCATATATCGGGCCTCCCCATCACTAAATCTACTGCAATGCTGGTCAAATTCCTACTGGTTTGACCTCAATCTGATTTTTATCCTGAAAAACAGCATAACGCTCCCACTAAAAATTTGACCTGCTAGGGTTTTGATTTTTTCTGATTTCTGACTTCACATACTGATAGATAGGGTCTCACATAGTCCAAATCACCCCCAATAATGAGCTAGTTCCTACCAAGTTTCCCTAGATCTAAAAAATTGACTTTCAACCTCCTATCCTCCCTCATCAGATTTTTACTTTTCTAGATTGGGTCATCCTGATCTCATTTCCACTCCAATGCTGAGCTGATAGTCTCCTAGTGGCTCTAGATCTACAGATCTTCCTCTCTAAACCCTAGCGCTAGCCCTCATACTACTAATTTCCATGTAACTTGAATCTTCCAGGCCATATCCTTTTCTGCGTCCATAGATCAGGGCAAATCCCATGTGGGTTCAGTGAAATTTTGTGTTGATATTGACTCCATTTCCCAATGCACAAAAGGCACTGATCTCCTATCTCTAGCACTAGCCCTAAATTGACCTTACTCCTATTCTCTTTGCCAACATTCCTTGCTAACTCGATTTACTTGATACTTTCATATCTTTAACTAAGTCTATCTCCTTGGTACTAGACAGTCCCAACTCTGTCCTTGCTCACCCTGTCATAGTTACATTTTCCAAGATAGTGGTCATCTCCTTCAGTTGCTAGTACCTAAACCCTAGAGCTAGGGTTTCCATTTACTTTACACCTTATATACCTCAAAGACACATTTGATTTGTTCTGGTGTCTAGGTCTGATCTCTCCTGTTGGGAGTAGATCCAGGTCTCCCCCATTGTTGTCTTGTACTTAGATAACATAAAGTGAAGGCTACCTTGATTGGTGTGACAAACATCCATTTAGGAGTCTAGGCAATCTTGGTTCCACCTCCTTAGTTTCTTGCCCCTCTACCATCCATCCTGGATCTACCTCACACAGGAAACTACAAGGTTGGTGATAACATTTTGGTGTCGTTGTCGGGGAGGTAGAGGCCTACCTTGGTTCAACATACCTCACCTTTCCCTACGACATATCTTTTATTGGTGAATTACTTGTGTGATTCACCTGGCGAATCCACCCTGTGACTCCACTAAGGACCATGCCCAACATATTAATATTAATTTCTTAGAGAATACCATAAATCATAATGAATTCAGATGTATTTCTCAAGCACATGAAAGAAGTAACCAAAAACATGATTGAAAATACAAGACAAATAAACGAAAGGGATAGATGGAGGTCACACTATGGGTATGAGGATGATCTTGAGCATGACTATGGGTATGAATCTAGTTATCACAATCTTTATGATACCCACCAACTTCCTCACCCATGCAATGAATATTTCCCAACCATCCCAAGTGGACTTATAAGTCATCATGAACCTAGAAGTCGGTTCCAGTCAAAGCCTTATAGCCAAGTAACCAGATCTCTTAAAAAATAAGACAAATGATCTCCTTTTGAATTTTTTGAAATACCAGGAGCACCTCATCCTATTCCCAATGATTACACTAGGAAGTTTCCCCAGTTTAGTGGAAATAATGAAATATCTACTGAAAATCATTTGGAAATTCTCTGGGATTACATGGAATCTAGAGGTACATACAATGAAGATGTTTATATGCGAGCCTTAGGAGAACCCTTGCAAGGGGATTTTCAACTATGGTTTGATCATTTAGCACCAGGATCCATAACTGGGTATGACATGTTCACAGATTTGTTAATTGATAGTTGGAGTAGGAACAATGACAAAATTGTAGAGTGTCAATTTAGCAATGATTGTGTAGTTAATAATCAATATATCAACAATGTGATTTCTCAATTGGACCATTCCTGTCCTGATATGTTACAAATTATGAGAGTTCCTACAATCCATAAGAATGTTACAGATTACTTCGAGAATAATGTTTGAAAACCTCGTGTTGAAACTAATAGGGATATCAATCAAATCATACGAGATACTCTGTTATTATTACCTAAAGTAGTCACAGAGCAAATCCTGGATTTGATCCGTGGAAGGGAACCTAATCACCATCAAGAAGCATCCATTGTTGAGCCTTCCATTTATGAGTCCATTCAAGAGCCTTTAAAAGAGGAACTCCATAGCCATTGCCTAATTGACGATAATTTTTGTTAGTATGCAAGCCATCTGAATGTAGATTCAGACTTTGCTTAAATCAATCAAACTTCTGATGAAGAGCAATCTTGTGGTCATATTGTGATTGAAGAGCATGCCTATAAGAGTGATAGGAAAAATGAAACCGAACTTATTGATGTTTTTCCTTATCTAAA
This sequence comes from Pseudotsuga menziesii, assembly GCA_001517045.1. Classification (NCBI taxonomy): domain Eukaryota; kingdom Viridiplantae; phylum Streptophyta; class Pinopsida; order Pinales; family Pinaceae; genus Pseudotsuga; species Pseudotsuga menziesii. Next base: position 208,095 of record LPNX010052593.1, read on the forward strand.
TCTTAAATAGGAACAATCACATGATGATACGATTGTAAGTAATCTTGATCAAGAACATTGCAATGAGGAGCCTTGTCCTGATAGCATCGATAGAATTCTTCATCCAATCCTTAATCATAATCTGTTGATTCAATGTGTGGATACTAACCTTGTTTTGAATCTTGAAATCACTCCTAGAATTAATTTAAATGCTATTTCCTCTTATCAAATTCTGAGATTAATTCTTCCAAGTCTGCGAGAAAATTTTCAATCCACCCTCCTATCTCAACTCTTCAATTGTTCTTATATATATTTGTGTTCTAATCAAGCTATCATTTCTAAAAAAATTATTCAAGAGTCTAAGCATGGTAACATAATTGGAGAAAATACACATCATTTCCCTTCGTGGTCATCCGTAATGAGTAATATTTTTCAATTTATAAATATTTTGTACAGGTGGTTTGAGAAGGTGTATAAAGATCAATTTCATCTTTCCTCCATTTTTAAGCAAAAAATGGGTTTGATCTCATTCATAGTTTCGTTACATTACAACTTGTCCCCATTTTTTTTTCATCTCTTTGGATGTGAATATAATTGAATGTCCTAGTAAGGTAGAAGAGAAAGCAAAGAATTGTTTGGAGTGGCAGAGTTATGAATCATATTGTCTTCCACCATCAAGAACGAACTTGCATTCCTTTTATGACCCTATCAGTATCTTGATGGATGAGTTTTTATAAATTCAATATTATCCTTGGCATGATTTCATTTCTCTTTATCCATACCTTTCTTTGATTTTCAAACAACAAGTTATAATGGCTTCAATTTTCATTTACATTACTTACATGCCATATTTGATTTGTTGTATCATTAATGGTAAAGAAAGCTCAATAGATTTGTTCAGTAAGTGGTTGCATTGGATTTATGATTTTACCTAACACTTGTCTAAATTGGTTAGAGTAAGGTAGGTAGGACCTGAATAGGCCTTTCCCGGCAGTAGTATAGAATCTTGCTTTGTTGTCTGAAGCTCACCTTTGAAGTTCTTAGTGTAATTTTGTCATCCTGAAAAATAAAAAAATCAAACTTTTATTGAAAGTTATGGTTATAGATTATATTTATTTTCTTCTTTCTAGTTTCATGCATATTTATTTTCAGTATTTTATGTATTATCCACATACTGTTCTGACGACCAGTCTGTGAGTTTGGTATAGCTCTGGACATGCTGCAGGTAGTCAAGAACATCCTTGGGGGTGGTTGCAGAGTTGGATGGATTGATCGAGGATGTGAGAAGTAGAGTGCAAGGACCAGAGATTATAAGGTTCTCAAGTGCTCTTTTCAGCAGAGCACTTGTCCCAGCTGAAGCCAAATTTTATTACATATATAGTAGTCAGGCTACCATATTCTATTTTTCAGACACAGTACATTTTTTCAGCCATATCTCTTACATATGAGATGCTGAGATGAGTGATTTTGATGAATCATTATTGTATTAGTGGACTATTGCACTCTCCCATGTCAGGACTGAGTCTCAGGAGACTCAAATTTGAGGACTGATGTAACCGTTTAGTCATTACAGAGCAGTTATTGATGCCTATTTTTATAGCAGTGATTTCTCATTGGACAGATGATGTTTCAAATGGATTATATGCATAATGATGACTCAGCTTTTTATATTGTCTTATGGTTATCATTGCTCTTATACTCATTTTGGTGACATGTATTAACATGTGGTGTCATGATATGGAGGTCATAACTATATGGACTTGGATGTATTTGTATTTATGTATTGATGTCCCTACTCTAACTTTGAAGTTCTTGATCTATACTCATTGGTTTTACCCTCCTTAGGGAGAATAGAGGTAGTCATTTCCACCATTGTTTTGGCTTGCTATTGTTTGCTTCATCATTCACTATCTCCACCCATCCATTACCTTCCAGATTAGTTTTCAACCCGACTGACTTCTTGAATTATGGCATGGAGGACCTTTTCCCCCACTAGAACCTTTGTTGGACAAGCCTCCCTATTTATAGCATGTCTCGGCTCTAAGTTGGTGACAAAACTTGCCTTTGGCAAGTTGGATTGTATGCCTAAATCATTCTGGTCAGCTGTCCCGATGTTTGACACTGTGTAGAACTCCCCCTGGTCACTTGAGATGTTGTTGGCTAAAATGGAAAGCTCATGTACTACTTGTATTGGAAATGTTTATATGCACCCATGGAAAATGAAAATGCTAAAACTGTGTTTCTTAACATATGTAAAGAGGGCAAGAGCAATGAAATTCTAAAATACCACTTGAAGGGTATAAGAAAAGTTCCAAAAATCAAAGGTTAAATATATGCTGACCTTATAAATTTGAATATTTCCTGGATGAAAGCTATGATTAGCTGTGCTTTTAAGCACTGGTGAAGTCCCAAAGGGTCATATAGGCCAAAAAGTCCATGGAAATAAAATTTATGATCCTAATGAAATTGGATCAAGCTTGATGTAGTGATGATGTCTAAGTTGAATAAGCATTCTCTAAACAACTCAACCATTTGTGAGGCACTGTCATTCCTTGTGTTGTTGTTTGTCTAGCTATGGTTTTAGTGATTTTTTCCTTTCCATATCCAAAGTGTCATGATGTTAAGTATGAAGTCATCATTTTCCCTAGCCTAGTAAATTTCATCCTTCACCCTTCACTAGAAAATTGACTACAACTATGAAGTGAGTATAGTCCTGAAAGTCTATTCTGAGTAATAATAAATAAAGCCTTATATATGTATTTAATTGATGTACCACAAGTGAAATGATTGCTACTTGTTGTGATTGTTGTTTAAATGATTTGTAGAGCATGTCTTAGCCTTCTAGCACTTGCAGTAGATGGATGATAGTTTGAGTTATATTATTGGTATCTGATCATTTACAGATGGTTATATTGTCTATTGGATATGGTTGATGATCAAGTAGAGACCTGAGAGGGGTATGATTATAAACCCTAGATGGATTTGGACTCTCTCAGTCTAATGAGACAGTTTATTTTCAGTTCTGGGCACTTCCAGAGATGATCAGGCTCATTTTACCTTTCTAATGCAATTTTGGTTCACACGATGATGTGTCTGAGCAGGGAGATGTTTTATTTGGATCTCCTAGGGTGTTGTATGGAACATAGGGGTGTAGACACTTGTTTGTACCATATTACCCCCTTCTCAAAGAGCTTGGTGCACTCAATTTGACAACGCAGGAACCCTAGGAGGCTGTTTTTGCAGGTTCATGTTTCCCGAGGTAGATTAAAAATGATTAAATGGCTATTGAAGAAATCGATTTGGGCTAATAAGGAAAGGACATGGGATGAGTCACAATGATGAGAGTGATGTCCTCCACACCCTCTCCAGGAGTTGCAGCACTTGATTGGGCCCACACCTATTTTTGGGCTTTTTTATATTATTTTCTGGAGCGTTTGGTAGGCTCACAATTTCCTCAAGGAGGCACAAAGTCAAAGAATTAAAATATTATATTATTTTATTGTGCCATGGGGACACCTAGAGGGATTTATTTAACACTCCTTGGACCCACCATGTGCTTCATTTATTTCTTGTTGAGTGAGGTACCCTCTTTATGGGTGATTTAGTCCACTTTGGTACTTTATGGTTATATTGATCCATGTATTGTATGTTGAGCTCATCTCAACCATTGATTAGAACATTTTATATTTTAATCTTAGCCACTCATTTTGAAAGTGGTTAGGATTTGGTTATGATTGTGGTTCTCTCATTTCTATTTAAAGGAGAGAGCTTCTCATTTGTAAGGGGTCTTTGGCTCTTGATCTGAATAATAGAAATATTTTTCTGTGGATATTTTCTAAATATGCTTTGCATCTGATGTTATCAAATGGTGATTGGATAGTCTTCTGCTTCCTAGCATTGTGGAAATTCATGTGAGATCTATATTTTTCTGCTATCATTGTCTTGTCTATAGGAGGGCGTTTTGGCTGGAGCGTTTTTGCAAGGGGGCCTCAACTAGTTCAGTTATCTTCATCTTGGATCAGGGGGTTTTCATTAGTTGCATTGTGATCTATGATTACTTCATTTTACTTTCCTATAGCATTTGGTTTCTTTATTTTTTCTTAGCAAATCTGATATTGTTGATGTTTTCTCATGTAGGGTAGGGGGCGCATTGGTGGCTTAGGGCTTACATCCATCATAGAAATCACTTGGATCTTCCAGAATTGATCGAGATAGCAAGGATCATCACTATTAAGACTTCTACAAGAATTTCTAGGTATGATCCAATAGGTAAATCTCTTCTCTTTAACAGATCTAAATCCATTGTACCTGTTTTCCTTCCATTTTTCTAAAAATCCTTAAAACAGTAAAAACCCCTTAAAAAATACTAAATCTGGGAACTGTCCTATCTTTAGCCAAACCATTGTTGGGTTTCATATATCAGGCCTCCAAATCACTGAATCTACTACAACACTGGTCAAATTCCTACTGGTTTGATCTAGATCTGAATTTTATCCTCAAAACTACATAGCGCCCCCACTAAAAATTTGACCTGCAAGGGTTTTTAATTTTTTCTTATTTCTGACTTCATAGACTGATAGATTGGGTATCACATAGTCCAAATCACCCCCAACACTAAGCTATTTCCTGCTAGGTTTCCCTAGATCTGAAAAAATGACTTTCAGCCTCCTATCCCCCCTTATCAGATTTTGACTTTTCTAGAGCTAATTTTTCCTGAAATATTCTGATTTGGGTTTGTAGATTGGATCATCCTGACCTCATTTCCACTTCAATGCTAAGCTGATAGTCTCCTGGTGGCTCTAGATCTATAGATCTTCCTCTCCAAACCCTAGTGCTAGCCCTCATACTACTGATTTCCTTATAACCTGAATCTTCTGGGCCATATCCTTTTTTGGGTCCATAGATCAGGGCATATCCCATGTGGGTTCATTGAAACATTGTGATGATACTAACTCCATTGCCCAATGCATGAAAGGAACTGATCTCCTATCTCTAGCACTAGCCCTAAATTGACCTTACTCCTATTCTCTTTGCCAAAATTCCTTGATAACTCAAGTTAACTGATACTTTCATATCTTTCACTGAGTCTATCTCCTTGGCTCTAGACAGTACCAACTCTATCCTTGCTCACCCTGTCATAGTTACATTTCCCAAGACAGTGGTCATCTCCATCAGTTGCTAGTACCTAAACCCTAAAGCTATGGTTTCCATTTACCTTTCACCTTACATACCTCAAACCCACATTTGATCTATTCTGGTGTCTAGGTCTGATATCTCCTATCAAGAGTAGATGTGGGTCTCCCCCATTGTTTTCTTGGACTTAGATAACATAAAGTGAAGGCTGCCTTGATTGGCATGACAACCATCCATTTGGGAGTCTAGGTAGTCTTGGTTCCACCTCCTTAGTTTCTTTCCCCTCTACCATCCATCCTGGATCTACCTGACATAGGAAACTGCAAGGTTGGCAATAACAAGGATATTGAATTTCAGCTTCCCTGGGAGATGACATAAGCTCCAGCTTTGATGATAGACAAAGACTGGGCACATTTTTTGTTTTAATCATCTATCTAGCGACTCCATGAAGGACAGATTCAGTGGCAAATGTTTCCAACTTTCACACACCTGGGGGGGGAATGTGGCAGAAATCTTCAAGCCACTAGGTGTGTCCTTGGGGGAAAGCATTGAGTCAAGGCTCTCACCTTGTTCTTGACTCCTTTTTTTAGGCTCAACTCCTAACGAAGCCAATGGGGGTAGACCCTATTAAGTTACTAAGGAAAATTACTTTAGTATGATGATGTTTAGACTAAATGATTTGTTTAGGAGTTTGAAATTAAATATTAATAACTATAGATGACAAGATAACAAAATGAGCACAAGAAAGCACAATGCTGACACACAATATATATATATCAAAAGATTTAAACATAGAACTAGTGCCTTAAAAATGGAGTCATAAAATAATAAAAGTAATTGCATGTGCTTGGAGTGAATGTTTTGTGAATTCCTCTTGGTACATTTTAAGTTAATGTGAAATATGAGTGGATTAAAATTAGGCGAGGGGGGGACTCCAGATACACCCGAGGGGTACTTGGAGTATGTCTAAAAATAAACCTTCACGGCTACCCACAATGAATGTGTGGGCTGAATGGAGTCTCTGATATTGTGTCCATAATACACCCAGAGGTGTAACAAAGATCAGCGCCCTGAGGTCACTGTCCAAGAGTTCCCACTTCCTTTGGGTATTTTGCCACCGTTTACGGTTTGATCAAGGCGTTGGATTTTCTCCTAATGGTGGTTAATTGGGGAAGGTTTAGATTAATTAATATAGTCACTCACATTTCTTTTGATGCAGCTTGACTATTTGAATGAACCACATCCAAATACAGAGCATACACACCGGAGTCTTGTCAATTTTAGTAAATTTTATAGGATGAGTTTTTCAGAGAGAAAACCCTTCTAGGAACCTCTTTGATCCAAGTGGACCTCAATCAGGGAATCAAGGAAGGGGTTTATTTCAAAATATTGTTTGCAGAGATTAATAATAATCAGCAAAAATGAAGCAAACCATAAGTTTTCTAATTAGTCCTACCATACATCTCTTTCCCCTTTCAGGTCAGTCAGGAAGTCATGGGGTAAGTATTAAAGTTCCTTTCATATTGTAATATGGAATATATGATAAATTAATGAAATAATATTATTCTGCATCAATGAAACTAATCTAGAGCAAGAAAAAATAATAGATTGGAAAAAGTGACAAAAAAGGTGCGAATCCCCCCAGGGGGGATGGAGAATCGGCTCGAAAGAACCTATTCAAAGAAAAAATTTATTATCTACTCTTAAAATATAAGTAAAATCATCTGAATCCTCTTGGTTCTTATACAGGATGAAACCAATATCTTACAAATTGTTCAAAATTAAAATTACAGTCAAAAGGGAGACCCTTGGGTCGATTCAAATGATCCAAAAGCCACTTTCGAACAACAGATTCTCCTCTTTCTGTTATTCCTGCTAAAAAAATGAGTTTATTATAATTAAATATTCCCAAAATAACTTTTAAAGTACCTTTGGGTCAGCCTAATTTAAACCAAAAAAAAACTAAGTTAAAACTAGTTAAAACGGTAAAAAGGAACCAAGGAAAACAAGCTTTCCTTGGGATATTGGCTTGTTGTTTAGGCAGACAATGAGATGTGGTATGATTGCTATATTTTATCTTTTAAAAATATAAACAAAAATATAATGCATGCAAACTATGGATTCTCTTTAAATTGCCATGCAAAACGGACGATTTCCCTAAACTAGATCTAGAATGATTTATGAAACTTTTTAGGAATGAGATCTAGATTATGAGCCTTGAAATAATTTATCTATGTAATTTTTACTTTAATATAATAGATCTGAATAATTACAAATCTTGTAAACAAAGTAACCAGGTAAGAAATTTGATATTTGAAGGAGGAAGAGAGAGAAAGAGTGTTGAAAGCCTAGGAATGTTGGGCTTTGGAGTATGCTTTGGTGGAACATTGAGGAACTATGTCATACAAAATATCCTAAAGATAAGGAATATGCAAACTAGATCAACCCCTTCTACAAGTGAGATAACCTGCAACTTATAAATCCTTGCATAAACAGATGGTTAAAACATAGGTGCTGCAGGAAAAAGATAATTGGAAAGCATGAAATTAAACTTAAAATACATGCAACTCTAAGAGATCTGAAATAAGTTAACAGTAAGAGTATAAATCAAACTATAATAATCTCTTACCCCAACAGGAGGGAGGTCTCTCCTTCAATACCAACAATTAACTAGCAAAAAAACAAAGATCAATAACACAGGTTATACCTCATAAGCATTTGACAATCACCATCGACACATGAAGAGCATTACACCATAGATCTTGCCTCCAAATCTTATTTATTAGAGAATAGTAAACAATACAATACAATAGAAACAACTTCTCAATCTGACTCTAACTATCTTGGAAGAGGTAATATGTGATTTATTTATAGCAAAAATAGGAAATCTAGCCTAGGGGGGCACAATTCCCAAGGAGAGAGAGACTGCAGCTGCATGTGGAGTCAATATGGGCTTGATCTATGTCTAACTGAGCTTGATCTGAGTCTCATTGAGTGAAAATGTCAATCAAATATCTGATCTGACTGACATTTCAACCTGCTAACTGAAGCATCCACCAAAACTCATCCAGATGAGCCCACACGTGTGGAGGAGAGAGAGAGGGCACAATTCCCAAGATTGCATGCAAAAATGTACTCTATGTTCAGCCTAAATCAGTTCCTTGTGTCAAGGAATGGTCAGATCTAGTCAATCCCAAGCCGATGAGACTGATTTTAGTCAAATCGAAGCAAATCCCAATGATTTAGGATTTTGAATTTTCTCCATTATTTAATTAATTTATCAATTAAATAATCAATATTTTATTTTTAGGGATTTTTAACCTAAGTGATGGAGAAATCACTCAAAACTTAGAAAAAGTGGGTCTATGGGTTTACATGGCATTCTGAGCTTGAAAATGAGCACCCCCATGACTGAAACTAATTTCTGATCCCACTTTTATTAAAAAACCAATTTTTCCAATTAGACTATTAAAAAATAGCCTAAGTTTTGTGGAAAAATTAAAATTAAAAAAACTTTAAAAATTACAAAAATTAAAATCCTAGGGGGACTTAGACATGTTCATATGACTCAAACATAATGCCTAGCATGTTTATACATTGACAACTAGACTCTAATAACCTCAATAGGCCTAAATGCCAAGTTGACCACCCCAACTTTGGAGGTATTGAGTGAAAAACTCAGAAATTGTCAGTCGTTTATTCAAGAACCAATAATAACCAAGGGAAAAAAAACCTTGGGCTGATCAGATTGAAAAATAAAATTTAAGAGACCGAGTCTTTTACAGACACTTTCATGCTAGAACATTTTATTACAAATCCCCTATGGGGTATGAACATGTGATATAGTACAACAATCACTTCCTAGAAGCAATTCTGAAGGTCTTCTGAAGTCCAAACAAATCATCCTTGTCCAGTTCACCAGGCTCACTTGATAAAAACCACTAAGTACAACTTAGGTGGTAAAATTCGGCTCCAACTAATATCATGTGAAAATTCTAAATGCTTGTCTTCCATACTAATATTTTCCCAGGTATCTAGACTCCCTTCTATGGATATATCGTAGATTGGACTTTCACAAATTTTTGAATAGACACTCCCCTTGCTGGACATATCATGGATGGGATTCTCAATAAGATTTTCACAAGTTGGATTATCTATGAAATTCCAATAGTCATCACTTCCATCCATGTCATATGTGGGGGACTCTTCATCCATGGCATCATGCTCCTTCCTATCCATGTCTTCCTTGTTAGTATCACATCCTAAGATATAACTACCCTCCTCCTGTTCATAATAATCATCCTTCAAAGTTTTGGTTTCAAAGATATTACAAGAAGTTAATCCTTCCAAAACTTCATCCCTAACTAATGAACATAGAGGATTGTCATCATACACATCATAAGTGTCTATCTCTGTAATGGTTTCCTCATGAGGTCTTTCTAGAAAAATATTATCATTGTAACAAACTTGAGAACACCTCAAATCTTCAATGTTTTCAGTTATGCTGACATGAGGAGAGTCTTTAACAATTTGCTCAATCATGGGTTCCTCATGAAGCTCTTCAATTGGATCATCCTGAGTGTCCTCATCTATAATGAAAGTCATTGGATCCTTTAGCTCATTTAGGTAGGTGAGGGTCCTTTCTACAACCATCATCATATCTCCCTCACCATCATGCCACCTCTCAAAAAACATAGCACATAATTATTCATGGGAGGTAATGCATTTGTTAGGAAGACCATAAAACCATGTCTAAGCCTTCCTTTTCAAAGAATGAGAAAATATTCACATCACATTATCCCTATGAAGTATGTTGAGTTTTGTCACAAATGAAAAAACAAATATGAAAAGACAGACAGTTGAATCACCATCTCCATAAAAAGTTGGATCCTAGGAATATATTTCATCCTGGAAATAAGGTTCATAGTTAGGGAAGCTCAGGATGCCCAAGAAATCAATGGTAGGATATGCACTAGAAATTAGAGCACCATAATCTTCATCATCCATAATGGATTGTCAGTAGCATATATCAACCATGTAATTTATACTGAACCAGAGCAGCCAAATAATGAGAATTTAAATTTTTACTACGTTGTATGAGCTCATCTACACACAACAAGTCTCAACAAAATGATGAGAAAGCAGGGTTTTATCCCTCCAGTGGAGTCGCCATGTGAAAAAGAAAAATAAGCATTTATAAATGTTTTCACAAAAATTATTTTTTGCTTTTCTTTGTAAAAATAAAAACTGAAAAAAGTCAATGGAGTCACCAGATGAAAATTAAAGATCTACTGGAAGCATTCATCAAATAAAGCAAAAAAAGAAAGAAAGAAAACAAAAGTCATACTCTGGGAATAAAAAGATTTATCCCCGACAACGATGCCAAAAAGTGTTGTCGCCTTTCACACACTTGGCGGGGGAATGTGGAAAAAATATTCAATCCACTAGGTGTGTCCTTGGGGGAAAGTCTTGAGTCAAGGCTATCACCTTGTTCTTGACTCCTCTGTTTAGGCTCAACTCCTAATGAAGCCAAGGGGGGTAGACCCTATTAAGTTACTAAGGAAAATTACTTTAGTATGATGATTTTTAGATTGAATGAGTTGTTTAGGATTTTGAAATTAAACATTAATAACCATAGATGACAAGATAACAAAATGAGCACAAGAAAGCACAATGCTGACACATAATATATATATATATATATATATATCAAAAATATTTAAACATAGAACTAGTGCCTTAAAAATGGAGTCATAAAATAATCAAAGTACTTGCATGTGCTTGGAGTGAATGTTTTGCGATTGCCTCTTGGTACATTTTAAGTTAATATGAAATATGAGTGGATTAAAATTAGGCGAGGGGGGCACTCCAGATATACCTAAGGGGTACTTGGAGTATGTCCAAAAATAAACCTTCACGGCTACCTGCAAGGAATGTGTGGGCTGAATGGAGTCTCTGAGACTATGTTCATAATGCACCTGAAGATGTAACAGAGATCGGCACCCCGAGGTCACTATCCAGGAGTTCCCACTTCCTTTGGGTATTTTTCCACCATTTACAGTTTGATCGAGGCATTGGATTTTCTCCTGATGGTGGTTAATTGGGGAAGGTTAAGACTAATTAATCTAGTCACTCATGTTTCTTTTGATGTTGCTTGACTGATCAAATGAACCGCAGCCAAGTACAAAGCATACACACCGAAGTCTTGTCAATTTTAGTAAATTTTACAAGATGAGTTTTTTAGAAAGAAAAACCTTCTAGGAATCTCTTTCGGTCCAAGTGGACCTCAATCGGGGAATCAAAGAAGGGTTTGATTTTAAAATATTGTTTGCAGAGATTAATAATAAGTAGAAAAAAGGAAGCAAACCAAAATTTTTCTGATTAGTCCTACCACGCATCTCTTTCCCCTTTCGGGTCAATCGAGAAGTCGTGGGGTAAGTATTAAAGTTACTTTGTGACTGTAATACAGAATATATGATAAAGTAATAAAATCATGTTATTCTGCATCAATGAGACTAATCTAGAGCAAGAAAAAAAAAGAAATTGCAAAAAATGACAGAAAATGCATGAATCCCCCAAAGGGGGATGGGGAATGGGCTCGAAAGAGCCTATTCGGAGAAAATTTTTATTATCTTATGTTAAAATATCAGTAAAATTCTCTGAATATTTTTTTTCTTATATGTTGTTACAATATTAGTAAAATTATATGAATCCTCTTGTTTCTTATACAAGATGAAACCAAGATGTTACAAATTGCCCAAAATTAAAATTACAGTCAAAAGGGAGACCCCTGGGGGATTCAGATGATCCAAAAGCCAATTTCAAATAGAAGCTTCTTCTATTTCTGTTATGCCTACTAAAATACAGCAAGCTTATTAGAATTAAATATGCCCAAAATCACTTTGAAAGTACCTTTGGGTCATCCTACTTTAAACCAAAATAAAAACTAAGTTAAAACTAGTTAAAACGGTAAAAAGCAACCAAGGAAAGCAAGCTTTCCTTGAGATATTGGATTTCTGTTAGGGAAGCCAATTAGATGTGCACTGATTGCTGGATTTTATCTTTTAAAAATAGAAATAGAAATCTAATGCATGCAAACTATGTATTCTCTTTAAATTGCCATGCAAAACAGACGATTTCCCTAAACTAGATCTAGAATGCTTTATGAAACTTTTTAGGAATGAGATCTAGATTATAAGCCTTGAAATAATATATATATGTAAGCTTTACTTTAAGATAATAGATCTAAATAATGACAAAGCTTGTAAACAAAGTAACCAGGTAATAAATTTGATTTTTGAAGGAGGAAGAGAGAGAAAGAGTGCTGGAAGCCTGTGAATGTTGGGCTTTGGAGTCTTCTTTGGTAGAACACTGAGGGACTATGTCATCCATAATATCCTGAAGATGAGGAATATGAAAACTAGATCAACCCCTTCTACAAGCTATATCACCTGTAGCTTAGAAATCCTTGCACAAACAGATGGTTAAAACATAGGTGCTGCTGGAAAAAGATAATTGGAAAGCATGCAATCAAAATTAAAATACATGCAACTCCAAGAGATATGAAACAAGCAAATAGTAAGAGCATAAATAAAACTAGAATAATCTCTTACCCCAATAGGAGGGAGCTCTCTCCTACAAGGCCAACAATTAACCAACAGAAAGCAAATATCAATAACATAGATTATACCTCATAAGCATTCGACAATCACCATCCACACATGAAGAGAATTACACCATAGATCTTGCCTCCAAAGCTTCTTTATTTGAGAATAGTAAAAAATACAATAAAATAGCAACAGCTTCTCAATCTAGCTCTAACTAGCTTGGAAGAGGTAATATTTGCTTTATTTATAGGAAAAACAAAAATCTAGCCCAGGGGGGCTCAATTCCCAAGGAGAGAGAGATTGCAGCTACATGTGGAGTCAATCTGGGCTTGATCTGTGTCTAACTAAGCTTGATATGAGTCTCATTGAGTGAAACTGTCAATCAGAGAGTTGATCTGATTGACACCTCAACCTGCTAACTAAATCATCCACCAAAACTCATCTAGGTGAGCCCACACGTGTGGAGGAGAGAAAGAGGGCGCAATTACCAATATTGCATGCAATAATGTACTCCTTTTCATCATATATCAGCTCCTTCTGTCAAGGAATGGTCAAGTCCAGTTAATCCCAAGCCGATGAGACTAATTTCAGTCAAATCGGAGCAAATCCCAATGATTTAGGATTTTGAATTTTCTCCATTATCTAATTAATTTATCAATTAAATAATCAATATTTGATTTTTAGGTATTTTTGACCTGAGTGATGGACAAATCACTCAAAGCTTAGAAAAAGTGGGTCTATGGGTTTACATGGCACTCTAAGCTTGAAAATGGGCACCCCCATGACTGAAATTGATTTTCGAGCCACTTTTATTACAAAACCAATTTTTCCAATTAGACTATTAAAAAATAGCCTAAGTTTTGTGGAAAAAATAAAAATTAAAAACTTAAAAAATTAAAAAAATTAAAAACCTAGGAGGACTTAGACATGTTCATATGACTTGACCATAATGCCTAGCATGTTTATACATTGACACATAGACTCTAATAACCTCAATAGGCCTAAATTCCAAGCCGACCACCCCAACTTTCGAGGTATTGAATGAAAAACTCATAAATTAATAGTCATTTATTCAACAACCAATAATAACCAAGGGAAAAAACACCCTGGGCTGATCGGATTGACAAATAAAGTCTAAGAGACCGAATCTTTTACAGACACTATCATGTTAGAACATTTTATTACAACTCCCCTATGGGGTATTAACATGTTATATAGTACAACAATCACTTCCCAGAAGCAATTATGAAGGTCTTTTGAAGTCTGAACAAATCGTCTTTGTCTGGTTCACCAGGCTCACTTGATAAAAACCACTAAGTACAACTTAGGTGGTAACAGTGAATCCATTGCTCAGAAATCTATTGGCGACTCCATTAGTATGAAATGAACAAGATATTAGCAAAGAGGTATGCATTTTGTGGTTTCTCAAATATTTTTGGTTACCTTAATCCAGTGCCTAGTAGAGATGAATGGGAAAATAGTCTTCCCATATTTCGAGGAGAAGAGTGGGAAGTGTCAGCTGAACACTTGCTGGATTTTCATGACTTTATTCATCGATTGCAAGTTGTGCACAAGGATGTTCAGATTAATCTCTTTTTGTATTCTTTAGAGGGGATTTCTCATGATTGATACCGGTCCCTTCCTATTGCCAGTATCAGCTCTTTGGAAGATTTTCATACTGCCTTTCATTTGTTTTGCAAAGAAATATTTTCAGCTGATCTTTTATATTCCAAATGTTGTCATGAATTCAAATTATTGACATTGTATCAAATGCATCTACTAACTTAGGTTGTCATGAATATGAGATTGTCCCCTTTGGCAACCCCAAAGATAATGAACAATTTTTTATATCAGCATGTGCTATATTTGAATATGCAGCAGATAGTAAGGGCAGCCCTTAATTTTCTGATTTGAAAACAAAGGAAGAGTACAATAGATATGAGGAGTCTTACCAACTAAGCTGTAATTAGTGGTTTTTTATCAAGTGAACCTGGTGAACCAGACAAAGATGATTTGTTCGAACTTCAGAAGACCTTCGAAAGTACTTCTGGGAATTGCTTGTTGTACTATATCACATGTTCATACCCCATGGGGGAGTTGTAATAAGATGTTCTAGCATGATAGTGTCTGTAAAAGACTCGGTCTCTTAGACTTTATTTGTCAATCTGATCAGCCCAGGGTGTTTTTTCCCTTGTTTATTATTGGTTGTTGAATAAACGACTAATAATTTCTAAGTTTTTCATTCAATACCTCCAAAGTTGGGGTGGTCAGCTTGGCATTTACGCCTATTGAGTTTATTAGATTTTATGTGTCAATGTATAAACATGCTAGGCATCATGGTCGAGTCATATGAACATGTCTAAGTCCCCCTAGGTTTTAAATTTTTTTAATTTTTTAATTTTTTACATTTTAATTTTTCCACAAAACTTAGGCTATTTTTTAATAATCTAATTGGAAAAATTGGTTTTGTAATAAAAGTGGGACAAATAATCAGTTTCAGTCATGGGGGTGATCATTTTCAATCTAAGAGCACCATGTAAACCCATAGACCCACTTTTTCTAATTTTTGAGTGATTTGTCCATCTCTCAGGTCAAAAATCTCTAAAACTTAAATATTGATTATTTAATTGATAAATTAATTAAATAATGGAGAAAACCCCAATTCCTAAATCATTGGGATTTGCTCTGATTTGACTAAAATCAGTCTCATCGGCTTGGGATTGACTGGATATGACAATTCCTTGAATAAAGGAGGTGATCTGAGCTGATCTAGGAGTACATTTATGCATGCAATATTGGGAATTGCACCCTCCCTCTCTTCTCCACACGTGTGGGCCTCTATGGTTTAGTTTTGATGGATGCTTCAGTCAACAGGTTGAGGTGTCAGATAGATCAGATCTCCAATTGATAGTTTCACTCAATGAGACTCATATCAAGCTTAGTCAGACACAGATCAGGCCCAGATTCACTCCAAATACAACTACAGTGTCTCTCTCCTTGGGATTTGCACCCCTTGGGATAGATCTCCTATTTTTGCTATAAATTAAGTACATATTACCCCTTCCAAGATAGTTAGAATTGGGATTGAGGTGATGTTGATATTGTACTATTGTTATTTTTTACTATTCTGGAACAAAGAATCTTTGGAGGCAAGATCTATGGTGTAATGCTCTTCATGTGTGGATGGTGATTGTCAAATGCTTATGAGGTATAATCTGTGTTATTTATATTTGCTTTTGTTGGTTAATTGTTGGCCTTGAAGGAGAGAGATCCATCCTAC
Source organism: Pseudotsuga menziesii (assembly GCA_001517045.1). Lineage (NCBI taxonomy): Eukaryota > Viridiplantae > Streptophyta > Pinopsida > Pinales > Pinaceae > Pseudotsuga > Pseudotsuga menziesii. The sequence goes on from LPNX010052593.1 coordinate 224,094, forward strand.
TAGGGTAAGAGTTTATTCTAGTTTGATTTATGCTCTTACTATTTTCTTGTTTCATATCTATTGGAGTTGCATGTATTTTAAGTTTAATTGCATGCTTTCCAACTATATTTTCCAGTAACACCTATGTTTTAACCATCTGTTTGTGCAAGGATTTCTAAGTTGCAGGTGATGTAACTTGTATAAGGGGTTGATCTGGTTTGCATATTACTCATCTTCAAGATCTTCTGGAGGACATAGTCCCTTGGTGTTCCACCAAACCAGACTCCAAAGCCCAACATTCCCAGGCTTTCAGCACTCTCTCTCTCTTCCTCCTTCAAAAAATCAATTTTCTTACTTGGTTACTGCGTTTAAAATATTTGGTATCATTTGGATATGTTATATTAAATTAAAAATTACATAGATATGTTGTTTCAAGGCTCATAGACTAGATCTCATTCCTAAAAAAGTTTCATAAAGCATTCTACATCTAGTTTAGGGAAATCGTTCGTTTTGCATGGCAATTTAAAGAGAATCGGTAGGCTACATGCTTTATATTTATGTTTCTATTTTAAAAATATTAAATCCATAAATCAGTGCATATTTCATTGTCTTCCCAAACATCAATCCAAGATCTCAAGGAAAGCTTGCTTTCCTTGGTTCCTTTTTCATTGTTTTAGCTAATTTTAACTTAGTTTTGTTTGGTTTAAAGTAGACTGATCCAAAGTTACTTCCAAAGTGATTTTGGGAATATTTAATTCTAAAATTATCACTTTATTTTAGTAGGCATAACATAAAGAAGAGAAACTGTTGTTCGAAAGTGACTTTGGGATCATTCAAATCCCCCTAGGGGTCTCCCTTTCGACCATAATTTTAAAATTCTAGGAAATTTGTAAAGCCTTGGTTTCCTCTTGTATAAGAAAAAAGAGTATTCAGATAATTTTACTGATATTTTAACAGCAAATAATAAAAAATTTCTCCGAATAGGCTCTTTCGAGCCCATTCCCCATCCCCCCTGGGGTGATTCGCGCCTTTTTTGTCGTTTTTCACATTGTCTTAGTTCTTTTCACTTTATATTAGTTTCATTCATGCATAATAAAATGATTTTATTACTTTATCATATATTCCATATTACATTATCAAAGGAACTCGAATACTTATCCCACGACTTCTCGATTGACCCACAAGGGGAAAGAGATGCGTGGTAGGAATAATTAGAAAAATTGTGATTTGTTTCTATTTGGTGCTTATATTTGATTTTATGTAAGTAATTTTTCTAAAATCAACCCCCTCCTTGATTCCCCAATTGAGGTCCACTTGGACCGAAAGAGGTTCCTGGAGGGTTTTTCTTTCTAAGAAAACACGCCCTTTAAAACTCACTAAAATTAACAAGACTCCGGTGTGTATGATCTGTACTTGGCTGCGGTTTGTCCAATCAATCAAGATACATCAAAAGAAACATGAGTGACTAGTTTAATTAGTCTTCTCCTTCCCCAATCAACCACCATCAGGTGAAAATCAAATGCCTCGATCAAACTGTAAGCGGTGGCAAAATACCGAAAGGAAGCAGGAACCCCTGAAAAGTGACCTCAAGGCATCGATATCTGTTACACCTTTGGGTGCATTATGAACAACAGTCTCAGAGACTCCATTCAACCCACATATTAATTGCGAGTAGCTGTGAAGGTTTAGTTTTGGACATACTCCAAGTACTCTCGGGTATATCTGGAGTCCCCCCCTCACCTAATTTTAATCAACTCATATTTCACATTAACTTAAAACGTACCAAGAGGCAATCACAAAACATTCACTCCAAGAACATGCAAGTACATTGATTATTTTATGACTCCATTTTAAGGCACTGGATATTTTCTTTCTATATATGTATATTGTGTCTCAGCATTGTGCTTTCGTGCGCTCATTTTTTATCCTATCATCTATAGTTGTTTATAGTTAAATTTCAAACTCCTAAGTAACTCATTCAGTTTAACATCACCATACTAAATAATTTTTCCTTAGTAACTTAATAGGGTGTACCCCCCTTGGCTTTGTTAGGAGTTGAGCCTAAATTGAGGAGTGCAGAACAAGGTGACAGCCTTGACTCGAGACTTTCCCCCAAGGACAAACCAAGTGGCTTGAAGATTTCTGCCACATCCCCCCCAAGGTGTATGAAAGGAGGTAACACTTTTTGGCGCTGCTTCCAGGGATAAATATTTTTATTCCCGAGTAAGACTTTGCTTAACTTTTTTCTAAACAACTAAAAAGATAAAAAATTTGATTGATCGTGTCTTTAAAAACCATAAAAATTAAAACCTGATCCATCTAGTGACTCCACTATCTAACATCCCTCCAAGAATTTCCACCCGAAGAAACCGCCATCAATTATTCAATCCTCTCCTGATCTCAAAATATTTATTAGGGAAATATTGAATAGGAATAATTCTCGTAGAAACCTTGAATATTTAGGAGACCAGTCCCGCTCAGATATCCATCACATATTTGTAGAGAGTCATATTCACCAATCTCAAGAAATGACGGAATTATTCAAACCCCTTCACTTTTCTCAGATAGCAGGTGCTCCCCATGCCATTCCAAATGATGCTATCAAGAAGCTCCCCATATTTTAGGGCAACAATGCCATCACTGCCAAGTCTCACCTCCGAAAGTTGGAAAAGCACCTGGTTAGTTATTGCAATGATGCTGCCCATGACCATGATGATGTCAAAGTGAAGCTCTTTGCTTTATCCTTAGAAGATGATGTTGGAGAATGGTACCTCGATCTAGATGATAATACATATAAAACTCTTAGTGAATTCCAAGATGGTTTTAAGAAGAAATGGGGAGAAAAGAAGGAACCAAGACATTTGCTTGCCGCCCTTCATAGAATAAAGAAGATGGAGAATGAAACCATGGATGGATTTAATAATAAATTCAGGTGTGTGGTTGCGGACCTTCCTAAAGACATCAAGCAAAAGGATGCCTCCATCCTCATATATTACATTGAAGCTTTCACCGGTGACTTAAGGTACCAATTGAGAGATAAGGAACTGGTCGATCTAAAAACTGCCCAGGGATTAGCTGAGAAAATAGAAAATAATATGCAATCTTCACGCAAGTCCAACATTCCAGGCTACACTAGGGGAAACACTTCCTACAAGAAAGAGAAGGGTAAAGCTACTGAATCAAAAGAAAAGGGAAATTCTAAAGATCCCATGGAAAAGGTAATGGACATTATAAAGAACTTGGTCACTAGTCAAAACCAACTTATGGAAAATCATTCTACACAAATGAATCATATGAAAAATAGAATAATCACAATGGAAAGGAATAATGGACCTAGGAAATTTCAGCCTAAACAGAATCAGATGTATCAAAATAAATCTCCTTAGCAAGAAACTAGGATTCCAAACCAGTTAGACTCAACTAACACGATAGAAGAAGTAATTCCATGGTGTATACCGTGTAAACAATTCCACCAAGAAAGCACTTGTTATGTTTCAAATCAGTTCATGGAACATGGAATTCCCAAGATCAGTAGTCAGGAAACAACTTTGAGCAAGCTTGATCATGTATACATGGTAGGCCAAACCTACCCTTTGTCAAACCAGCATTGGCAGCAAGCCACATATTACAGTTATGAGAAGGATCTCCTTTCCAACTTTTATGGTGAAATGCCTTCTCTATAAACAATTCAGGAAATGAAGGAGGATAGATTCAAGGGTGCAGTTTATCGAAGGAAGGAGAAGTCATCACCATCTAAATAGTACAAGCCAAAGGTAACCACTCCTCCTCTCCTAGATCCCCCTGTTATCCTTGAATCAAATGTTGATATGGGAGAATGGATAATTAGTGCTAAGATTCATGTTTATGCAACTGATGTCCTTAAAATTATTGGTCAAAAAGAAAAGTTGTTGAAAGCCATAGAGGATAGTCAAAGTAAAACTCATAATATTGTCAAAGAGGATCCTCTCCTGAATAATAATGCTATATTTGAATTCGACCATATTGAACCTATGGATATGCCTATAGTCCTCAACAATGTTGATCTGAGAAGAGAATACCACCCGCCTTTTTATGTCTCTCTCTTAGTTGATAACCTTCTCCTTCATAACTGCATGTTAGATTCAGGTGCTTCATCAAATGTCATGACAAGAAAATTAATGGAACAACTAAATCTAAGGGTCACCCGACCCTACCATAATGTTTGTGCAATGGATGCAAGAGAAGTTGAAGTGGTAGGGATAATCTTAAGTCTACAGGTTAAGTTGGCCAAGTATCATGACATCGACATGTCAATGGATGTGGTAGTGATAGATGTTCCAGACAATTGGGGTATGTTGCTATCCAAAAAGTGGGCCACAACTCTTGGTGGGAACATTCAAATGGATTGCACATATGCTACTATACCTGCATTAGAAAACACTAGGGTGATACTCCATAGAGAGAAGTTAAGGAAATGACATGTAGAAAACCCTAAGAAACCTGGAAATGAATTTGTTCATTTCACTGATAACTTTGGAAACTATGCTATCTTGTCAAATTTCATGGCCCCTATTAAGGAAAACATTAAAGATGATAATATAGATGAAGTTTGGAAAATGTACTTTGACAGGGCTTATTCCAAAGCTGGAAAGGGTGTGGACATTGTGATCATTTCTCCTTCAAATAAAATCAACAACTTTGCTTTCATATTGGAGTTTGAAGCATCAAGAAATGTAGTTGAGTATGAGGCATTGATTCTAGGGTTAGAAACTACTAAATACATGGGGATAAAGATGTTGAACATAAAAGGTGATTCATACTTAGTTGTCCTCCAAATTAAGAATCAGTATCAGTGCAAAAATGACAGACTAAGGAATTATAGAAATGCCATATGGGACACCATGGAATGGTTTGATCCACTTAACATTCAAAAGGTCCCTAGAGAAATGAATGGTTTAGCAGATAATTTGGCAGTAGCAACATCCACCCTCCAGCCATCAGATGAAATGATTAGTGGGAATGGAAAAATGGAAATTAACTTCAGGCCTTCAATTCCAGATAATGTAGATCACTGGAAGTTATTTAAATATGATGAGAAACTCTTGAGATTCATCCATAATCTCCAAGAGTTTGAAGGTTGCAAGATCAGTTATCAGCAAGAGGGTAAAGAGTATCAGGAATGCGAGGATAATGAAAGGAATCACATCCCGAGTATCATTATAGATTTTGAAAATAAGTTTAATCGACAGGGTCATCATAAAAACAAAAAAGAAGTAATAAAAATTGGGGATTATATGGAAATAAACATAGGAACTAACAAATACCCCAAGTTAATAAAAATTGGAAAAGGTACTTCAGAAAAGGAAAGGAACAATTTGATCAACTTAATCAAATAATATAGAGATGTGTTGGCCTTTATTTATGATGAACTTAAAGCCTATTAGGAAGATGTGTTTCAACACACTATTCCCCTCACAAAAGAGGCTAAGGAGGTCAATCCTTTCCGACAAAAACTTAGGTGAATAAATCCTAAGTTGGCCCCCATTGTGCAGAAGGAACTTCAGAAGATGTTAGCAGTAGGGATCATAGCACCTACAATACATTCATCGTGGTGCTCCAACTTAGTTGTTGTCAAAAAGAAGAATGGGTCAATTAGAATATGTAGAGATTTCAGAAATCTGAATACATCATGCCTTAAAGATAATTACCCATTTCCTGACATGGAAACATTGCTTCAAAGAGTAACAGAATCATGAATGATGTCCATGTTGGATGGATTTTCCGGTTATAACCAGGTGTTGGTAAATAAAGAGGATCAACATAAGACTACATTCACCACACCTTGGGGCACCTATAAATTTTTAAGAATTCCTTTTGGTTTATTAAATGCTGGTGCCACCTTCCAAAGAGCCATGGATTTTTCCTTCAAAGAACTTATAGGAAAAATAATCGAAATATATCAAGATGACTTAATTGTTTTCTCAAAAGAAAGATATGACCACATAAGTCATATTAGATAGGTTTTCATAAGGTGTCGAAAATATGGTATTTCCTTAAACCCTTCCAAGTAAATCTTTGGGGTTGATGAAGGCAAGTTGTTGGGACACATCATTTCTAAGGATGTTGTCAAAGTTGATCCTGAGAGATTTGAATCCATTAAGAAAGTCCCCTCGCCTCATAATATTAAATCTCTCCAGTATTTCAATGGTCAGATTAATTTCATAACGAGATTCATCCCAAATTTGGTAGAATTAATGAAGCCTCTACAAAAGTTGTTAAAGAAAGATGCTAAATTTGAGATGACAGATGAAGGTAAATATGCTTTCAAGTCTATCAAATATGCCATATCCAGGTCCCTAGTCTTGATCAGTCCAGATTATTCCAAGGAATTTCAAATATTTTCCTTCACCTCGGACGAAACCATTGCTGGTGTTATTCTTCAAAAGAATACGGAAGGACAAGAACAACCTATAGCCTTTATGAGTAGAGAATTGCAACATTCAGAGTTGAAGTATACCACCATGGATAAACAGGATTATGCTCTTGTCAAGTCCCTTAAACATTTTAGAACTTCTGTAGGTTACTTTAAAACCATTGGGTATGTACCCCATGTAGTTGTCAAGGATATCATGTCTCAACAAGATTGTCTAGGAATCAGGGGTAAGTGGGTTTCAAAGATTCAAGAGTATGATTTAGAGATAAAACCTACTAAGTTAATTAAGGGACAAGGTCTTGCAAAGATGTTGACCCAGGGAAATGAAAAGGCCTTAGGAATAATCTGTCAGAATAGTGATTCAGAACAAAGTGTATCAGACAAGCTTCAGAGATTAGAGCAACACCGTTGGTATGCCAACATCATCTTATTCCTCCGTAAGTATTGTTTAACAAAAGATGGTTTGGGTTGTAGAAACCTCGATGGTTTAATACTTAGATGTGTTGATGAACCTGAGTCCAAAAAACTCATGGTTGAGTTCCATTCAGGATTTTGTGGTGGACATTTTGCAGCAAGAACAACCACCCATAAAATCCTTACAGCAGGATACTATTGGCTGAACCTATTTTCAGATGTGCACAAGTTTGTCATAGTTTGCCCCTAGTGTTAGTTGTTCATTGGAAAGCAAAAAATGAAATCCTTGCCTTTAAACCCAATAGTAGTCCAAGCCCCTTTCTAGAAATGGGGGCTTGATTTCATTTGTAATTTCAAGGATAACTCGAGCAATGGTTATTCTTGGAGACTTACCACCACTGATTATTTCACCAAGTGGGTAGAGGCGATACCCACCAAGAAGGAAACCGATGCTGTAGTCATGGATTTCTTAGAAGATAAGATTATCACAAGATTCGCTGTGCCAACCAGAATCATCACAAATAATGGCCCATGCTTTGTTTCCTCTGAGATGTCATCCTTTTGTTTCAAGTACGGCATTGTCCTGTCTCATTCGTCCAACTATTATCCCCAAGGAAATGGTCTAGCTAAGTCAAGTAATCATTAGAGGAAATTTGAGGTCTAAAATGGGCCTCCTAAGGAAAATAGTAAAATAATAGTTAAAATAATAAAATAATAGTTATTAATTTTGGAGGAAGAACACTAGTACAAAATGAGGACTAGGTGACTTTCTAGTCACCACAGGTTTTTCAAGTGATTTACTACTAAATATGAGCAATTTTGATTGAACCAACTATAAATGACCAAAATCAACGACTAATTTAGTCACCAGTTACCAAATATGACTAGATAATAAGTTACAAAGTTAAAAATGACTAACATAAACGACTAATTTAGTCACGGCATAAAAAATGGCTAGCTAGAAGAATATGAATTAGTCATTTATGTTAGTAATTTTTAATTGTGTCATGGAAAATTGAAAATTTGACAACGAAGTGTAAATTTTGTAAACTCTAACACCTTCTATTAGTAATATTGGTGCCATGCACCTCGATCTTTAGAGATCCACCAAACCAATTACACGAATTTTCTCTTGACCATCTTTATCCCTGCTGCACCATTGAAGCAAACTCGGCTAAGTGCATTCCAAAGGAAAATTAGGTTCCTATGCCAATTATGATTTAGGTACTAGAACCAGTACCATATTGATACCTAGCTAGAAGAACCATATCCGTACATCCCCTCGAGAACCAGCCATTCGCATGCACCACCTCCATGTAGACTTACCAAATGCATCCAATCCATGGAAAAAAAACACGCCCACTTTGGATCTATGGGCTAAAGGTATCGTTTGACCCCTGCTCCCCTATTTTTGCACTCGATACCCTATTTTTGTAGACAATAGATCGGTTCAGGATCTCGCAGTGACCCGTTGGATCACTTTAAAGGTATGGTTATTGCCGCTCCAATCATGTTCATCACTCCAATCAATAACTGGTTGTTATGGATTTTTACAGGTCTCAATGCTGTCAGAGTTACTGCTTCCACTTTACATTCACAATTATCACCATCTCCAACCTATGCGCTCATAACCATATGCATTTTGAGCTTTCAGCTTGGGAAAAGCATGATCACCCTCCTGTAATGCCATTATTTGCAAAGGTCAATGGTTTTTGCACCTTACCATTCCTCACATGCTCTAGAGGAAAACTAAAGTAGACATTAGAAGAAGTGATTAAACTTTACAAGGAGGTTTACTTGTTGCAGATGTCATTGTAGAGCAGGGGTCGAATGATACCTTCAGCCAATAGATTCGAAGTTGACGTGTTTTTTGGCCATGCATTGGATGCATTTGGTAAGTCTACATGGAGGAGGCACATTCAAATGGTCAGAAAATATAACCAATTAACATAATTTATATAATAAAATAATAAAAATAAAAGAAAATATATATATAACAAAAACAAAAAAAATCTATATAATTTATATAATAAAAAAATAAAATTAAAACAAAAATATATATAACAAAAACAAAAAAAATCTATATAATTTATATAATCAAATAATAAAAATAAAACAAAAAATATATATAACAAAAAAAAAATATAGAACAAAAACAAAAAAAATCTATTCTGCAAATAGAGTTGTCCACCCAACTCTCGACCCACCTTTGTTACGACATGATGGTAGATTTTCCTAAACCCTGTGGAGATTTCATCCTCTAATTCCATTAATGACTATTCAACCAACTCGTTGGCGCTAAATAGCATGTCCAAACAGAGTGTTGGTGCCAAATATTTTGGGTTGGCTAGAGGCTAGGAGGGTTTGGTGGGTTATGAGGGCAAGTACTGTGAATTGGGTGGCATTTTTGGTCATTTATGAGACCACATGCGATACCATTGAGGAGATTCATATGGATATTTACCACAGTTGGGGGTTTACAAATTTTGTATTACCCTCCCTGCCAAGATAAAACAACACTGGAGAAAACCCGGAGGCTCGTGAAGAGACAGGCCACGAATTTTACAGCTCTAGAGTCAACATCACCTTCTTGCCTTACAAAATCCCTAGTATATTTCTTGGTTCAGTGTGAATTTATAAAAAAAAATTGAAAGTTTCTTGGTTTAGTGTGAATTGATAAATTTTGCCTGAAGCGTATGTAGCTAGGTTAAAATCACTGATAAGTTTCCTTTTACTGTGATTTTTTATCATTTAGCGAGGGCATTGAAAGTAACCCTTGGAATCGAGTCAACTACCGACATCACCTCGTCTTGTGTGCTCTCTCGTCTATGCTATAGGTTACTAGCTCGTGGGTCTCAAGTTGTGTCGATCCAACCGACCACCTACAAATTGATCTGGACCTAGAATTGGAACCCACAGATTTTCTTTCTTAGCCACCCTCCTTCCTAATATTGCCAAAGGTTAGAGTAGCATCTACGCTCAACCTCATGCTGGAAAGTCTATGTATCCACCCCATTGCAATGATCCTGCTCACTCACTCAGTATGACCTAGATTCATCTCTTTTTACACATAAACATAAGAGATATATGCAAGGTGCCCGTTACATATTTAAAAGATATATACTCTGCTCTGCTATCAGGCTTCAATTTTGAAGCCTTCAAAGCCCTTCAAAGGCCATTTTAAATGTCATAGAAGGCCACAAGGAATTTTACCATGCAAAAAAAACTTAGTTTCATTTCCAGCACTTCAATAATGAAATTGAGTAAGCCTTGGTAAATTTGCAACAGAAGGGAAGCTACAAATTTTCCTATCCAGGGATTTAGTGGACTATGGGAGAGTTGGGACTCAGAGTCTTCCTAACTACACTTGAATATTCAGATCATGGATGAGGATCTCAATCCCAATCGACATGGACCACGATGGGACACTAGGCTGCCTAGTGCCAAGTTCAAGTCAGTGAGTCAGGATTGTGACTCACAATTCGATGTTCACTTTCAAATCATTTAATGGAATTAGCATGCATGACTGATTCACCAACTTCATTAAATCCTGGTATGAGATGATGCCACCTGCTAACTTGATTTTCCATCTGTCATCTGATTGTTCACCGAGTCACGTGATCTCACAACTTACAAGTCACTTGAGTATTTGAGTATATGATTTGAAATTAAATACTCATATAAGTCATATCTATGGATGGTGAATTGATTTGATAACCCTCCACTGTTAAGGCTCCGTAAGGAAAAACTAATGGTGTTGTTTTATGGGTTGCAACTTACAAGTTGCAATTTACAATGCATTGAGCAATCTTAGCTAGATTTGAACCTATCCTGGTCCAATGGGTATGTAAGTTTCTCTAGACCAGGGTTTCACCCAGTGCTAGACATTTCTATTATGACCAACACAAGACTGGGATGACAAATCTTTGGTAGCAAGCTAGCAGCACTCCACCTTTTGTTTGTGCTCATGAATCATATCTTGTACTAGTTAGTCCAGGGTTCTAGGATTTATTGCAATTTCCATTCATTTACTAGGGTCAAAATCATTTGAATCAATACTCCCAATATCCCAAGGTCCACCTAGGCCACTTAGTCTACCTCTCTCATTGGAGGAAGAGGGTTAGGCAGTAGAGACAAAGGCAACTGAAATGGAGGTCCAACCATAGAGAATGGTTGTACAATATGCATATAGTCATCTCTAAAAGAAATGAAAGAATTTGTCATATAACTAACTAAATATTATCATTACTTAATTTGTCTGGATACTTACACAGTAACTCTTACGCCCGAGCTGTTTATGAGGATTTCCTATGTCTACAATGGCTACAATTTAGATAGGCTCATTCCCATCATTATAGCACCAATGGGTTTCTCTTGCAAATAGCACTATTACGTCTCCCCTCCTCACTCACCTCACCTTTGGACTTGAGTCCTCTTCTTCTTCTTCTTCTTCCTCCTGTGGGCTCTCTGATCTACGCCCTGAGCGCCCTCATAACGAAGAATGATCTCTGAAAGTGTCTAGAAACCTCAGGAAAACAATACCCAGTTTTCCCTCACCTGCATAGATATATCTATGTTATGTAGAAGCAATTATAAAATGATTTTTTTTGTAATCATGTGAAATACACAAACATGCATTCACCTACCTCGAGCAAGGTAAACCAACTTAGGAGTGCCGGTATATTGTGGAATTGAGATGGAGTTGCTTCCAAATGTATTTCTGTAGAAGGAAACGTATTCACACTCTAATTCCTCATTGTCGTCTATGGTGGGAAACTCGAAGGTTCCACCTTTTTCATAGGTAGGAGCAAGAGAAGCAAAGGTAGAACATTAGGTAGGCTGTATTGAGCTTCCCTGAACTTAAAGTGATTGGTGAACTCTGTGAAAAAAAACATTATTTTTGGTTTACGAGTATAGGATAGTTGGAGGTCAGGACTCAGACTCTCAACCCTCCAATTCTATGCTTCAATGTCTCCCTAATTTCTATTTCCTCCAGAAGATTATGCAGAGCTAAGCTTTCGATTTGGTTGTCGTGAATTTACAGGTATGTATAGCATTTTACACTTGTGTAACATTTTATATGTGGATAAAAGTTAAATGTGTTTCTTGCTGGAGTTCCATCTGGTTCTATAAATATAAGGGTTTAAAATTTCTCCATCCAAAATGTTGTTTGAAATTTGTAATGTATTATGCGATTTCGTTTCCGTGAGACTAAGTCTCAAATACTTAATAGATGTAACCTTAAAAACCCCAGTATTTAAATGAAATCAAAACCAAAATAATGTATACTTTTCATAGTCTAGGACCACAACTTCGTTTGGGCGGAGGAGCAAGAAGAAAGAGCCTTGTATTTGAGTTCCAAATCTATCAATGTTATTTATCTGCCGTGAATTTTAAACATTAGGTTGAAAGAAAGAACAATATTTTAATATAAGTGTTTGAATTGTTCCAATGTCCTTAATGAAATCCAATAGTTGAAAGGATAAAATATTTAACAACCGACACTGTAAATGTTGTAGACTCTGACCCCTTCATTTTCCTGTCAGCCTTCTAATAATGGAAACAAGAAGTAAAAATTCTCTACCAATATATCTAAACAAGGGAATCCCTTGATGGGCGTTCATGAATGAGGGATTGGGAGTGCAATGATCTAGTGAAGAACATGATTTTAACATCCTCGTTGTCGCAAACCTCCCAAACTTGTGTTTATGATTCGTCTTCCTTGTTGACTTTGGTAAAACTAAACACCCAACTTGTAGTGATATTTGTTGGAGAATTTAAAATTCTTCCTTACAGTGGACTAATATATACTTAACGTTTTTTATAGGGTTGATAAACTCGATATAGATTGGAGGGACTATCCATAATCTACCTAAATATGGGGATTTTGTTTAATCACTTCGAATTGCGGTATAAACTCAATATACATTGGAGGGACTATCCATAATCCACCTAGAATTGGGGCCTTTGTTTGATCACTTTGATTTGAGCATGAGGGGAGGACATGATTCAATTCTAAAAATAACTGCTGAATTTAGGGTTAATAAAAAAATTTCTCTGTGAAAGCATTAGGTATTACATTCTGGGGTTTTTCTTTTAGGTAGGCCCAATCACACTTGACCTTTAGAGCCACCATCAAGATGAATCAATCCTCCATTCAAAGGTCCTTCCAAATTCCAATGCCTTATTTTATCAAACCAAGTATTTCACAGCCCGATAGAATTGCCCCTTATCTAAGTTCAATAAACTATATTCTCTAAGGGACCGGGAGAGTACATGGTTTACCTCAGTAATTCCATGTAAATGTTGAATCACTCGGAATTTCTTCTTATTTTCATTTTTTTTCTATACACTTTTTTTAATAAATAATAAAATTTTGTTGTACACTTGCAATTTCAAATGAAAAGAATGATTATTTTTACATGTCAACATTGAAGGGTTCAATTGAGCAGTTCGATACCTTGGCAGGTGAACAAGAAATCTTTTAGGTAAACATTTTTTCTCCCGGTAAACAATATTTTGAACCTTATAGTAGTAGTATTCCCCAAATGAACCTCAAAATTTACTTTTTCTTTTGAACACCCTTTTATCCGTGATCAAAACTGTATTGAAAAAGAATAGTGAAAATATCCTATTTTTTTGATAGCTTGAGGTGCTTTGTAATTTATTTCAATTTCTTAAATTGTTCCGAACTGTCGATCTGAGTAGCCTAGTTTAGTAAAAAAGCCAAGCTAAGTATACCCTTCAAAGTGAAATAGAACCCTACCCTTCAAATTTGATCCCTCTCTGCTATCGAATGAACCTCTGCACGTCTTTTATTTGACAAAATGCCAAAAAAAAATCTGGTTACATGGAATGCAATGATTGCGAGTTATTCCCAAAATGGACATGGAGAAGAAGCCATTAGACTCTTTTGCCAAATGGAATCGTCAGGTTTGATACCCAATGTAACTTCATGGAACTCAATGATCTTTGGGTATGCACAAAGAGGACTTGAGTACGAAGCTTTGGTTTTTTTGCGAGAAATGCGAGCGACAGGGGAAAAACCCAACTTAGTAATGGTGTTGTCTGTGCTTCCTGCATGTGCCAATATAGGTGCCCTGGAAAAGATTAAGGAAATCCATGGTTATATAGGAGCAGATTTGAGTCGCATGTTTCTGTGGGAAGTGCAGTTGTAGATATGTACTGTAAATGCAGGGTCCATCAAAAGTATGCCGAGTGGGTACTCGTTGGATGCAGAATTTAATTCCACATCCAATGAGCTCTCCCAATCGAAATTTGAGTAAAAACACAGGAAGATATGTCGAAAATACAAACAAACAAAAAGTAGCTTTATTAATGATACCTATCCCCAAATTTATATTAAAAAGTGTTTAAGACCTATATGGTATTTCAAATTTAAAGAAATTTCATTGGCTAACAAATGATGACATGGAATTTGAATAAAAGTTAAAAGGCCCATTTTGAGTTTAAATTTCCTCTAATGTGCATGCAAAGAGGGTCTGTCAAATAATATTACCTTCATTATACATGCTGTGAGGAAGGCTGCAGTGTTGATGATGTTAGTTTCTTGTAGACCTCTTTGTTTAGAAATTATGCCTCATGCACAAGCTGAGAAATCCTGTCTCAATTCTTCAACGAAGATGCCCCTATTGTAGCAAGTCAGATATGTGTGACCAATTGATCCATAGGATCACCATATATGATGCTAGAATTAATTCTGTGAATGTCTATGGTCATAACCTGAACAACCGTTACTGACCATATGTATTTAGAGAGTTTAAATATATTGGTATATTGGAATTCGCTACCATTTTTATTCTTTTTTATGTCGAAGTCTAAACCAGTGGACTAGGTTTGTGTGTTGGCATTTCTTTGAGAAGGGCCATCTTTGTTTTTTTTATTATATTAGCATTCAGGTCCATGTTTTTCCCCTCCTACAACAAATACTCCAATTTTGTAAATCTTTATCCAATTACATTTATAGTTGCATTTGTGCGATTAAATTTTGATCATTTCAGATAATCTTGCATAATCTTGACAGATTAAGCTCTAAACTCACCCTGATAATTGTTTGCTTTCCATTAATTTTTCATTTTTCATTTTCCATTGATTTTTCATTTGTCATTTGCCATTAATTTGTCAATACAATTGAATTTGTCATCTATAAAATGGGTTTCCACATTGACCTTGAGAGAATACAAATGTTTGGAGGCTGCTTGCCTCTTTGAGACTGTATGGAACTCCCCAGTCTTCTTGGTCTTGTAAATCTCTATAGGATATTTGTGCTCAAATTCTCTCAAGCTGCTTTCCTTCATTATACA
The DNA here is from genome assembly GCA_001517045.1 of Pseudotsuga menziesii. Lineage (NCBI taxonomy): Eukaryota > Viridiplantae > Streptophyta > Pinopsida > Pinales > Pinaceae > Pseudotsuga > Pseudotsuga menziesii. The sequence continues at coordinate 239,223 of LPNX010052593.1, forward strand.
TGATGTAACGAAGGATATAGTATCGATGATTCAGTTGCTTGCACACCTATTTGTTTACACATTTTTGCATGTGCACAAGCTCAGAAATCATGTCTCAATTCTTCAATGAAGATGCCCCCATTGTAGTAGGTGAGACATGTGTGAGTAGTTGACCCATGGGATTCTCTCACCATTCTATTTTATATTGAAGTCTACACTAGTGGACTAGGTTTATGTGTTTGAATTTCTTTAAGAAGGGTCATCTTTGATTTTTTTATTATTAACATTCAGTTCCATGTTTCTATTTGCCTCCTGCAATGGAAACTCCAATTCTTGAAATCTTTAGTTAAGTTGCATTTATAGTTGTATTTGTTTGAATAATTTTGATCCTATTAGATAGTATTGCATAATATTGGTTTTGTTTCTATCTAAAGTATTGAAATTTTGATGACAAAACTCTTTTCTTTGGTCGATAACTTGTACTTCTACAAGGGCTACCTTTTGTTGCCTAGGGAGTATCTCAAGGATGGCTTATTCATGGAGATCATTATTTTAATACTGTTATGCTACTTGTGAGGCTATTCTAGAAGCTCTTTCAATTGCATCCAAATTATGTGATACTACTTCAGAGGCTATTCCAGTAGCTCTTTCAATTGCATCCAAATTCTGTGCCCATTTTGTAGCAGCTGAACTAGCTTCAGAATTGATGTCTATGGAACAACCACCATTTGAAATTAGCAAGCAAGGAGTAGCATTGATTATCTCTCTTTTGTTATTGCTGAAATCTTATGGATTGCTTTCCTTTGATGCCCTCCGTTACCACCTTCATTTGCACCAGAATGAATATCATGCAATGCGTTAGCACTATTCAATGCCTCTACGGCCATGAGTTTTGCTTGAAAACCAACTTCATGTGCAACCTTTTTTGCTGCTGCTACCACTTTTGCAACTAAAGCAGCAGCATATACATGCTTTACTTCATAGTCAAAACTCACTCCAGAGTCTTCTTGAACAACTAACTAGTTCCAAATGAACTGACTGTGCTTGACTGTGGTTGCTTCTAAAGAAGAAGCCTCTTCAGAATACAATATATCATGCTCTATACAGCTTGTTGTTTGCTCAGAAAAAATGACTCTATGCCCTCCATTTGCTCTTGGTATTGTCTGATAATCAGAAGGAGAAGGTACAAATGGCATACTTGAGCTTGGGGTCAGGGAAGATTTTGATTTTCCACCGTCATGACTATTCTGGGAAACAACCAATGAACCTTGAGATAATACCACCTGAGATGTAGGCAAAGGTATAGAGCCACTGGAGGCAGGCATTGTCAACCTTGCAGGAGTCAACCCGATAGTTTCATGAATCTCCTCTAATACATGGCTCTTCCTCCTCTTTCTAGGTCTCTGCTCAACACTCAACTTTCTATCAATTCCCATGCCACCTTTTTGGGCTTCCATCTTATCATTAGTAACAACAAAAGGAATAGTAGTTCCAATCATAGTAGAAGAAAAAGAAGGAACCGAAGCTGTAGTCATTTTATGAGGCACAAAAAGTGGTACTGAACTCCTATCATTAAGGGTTTCATGAATAGGTTTGGACACAACAAAGGGAGAAAATGACAATTCAGAATCAGATTTTGCTCAAGGAGTTACCCAGGGTAAAGATGGACTACAAGAATTCCAATAAGCTATTTTTCCCATTGCATACTTTCCAAGCTGTGGGGTTAGAGAAATATGCCTTGATGGAGTGATTTGGGGAGAATCCAGGTAAAGGTTCCTTGCAACACTGGTTAATTGAACTCCCTCGTGAATGGGAGTTGGAATATTCCATACAGGAGATGGAGAACTAAATGGATATGGTAAACTCATAATGGCTGATGGATTGTTCATGTGCCCAACCCTCCCCATATTAGGAGAAATTTCCAATCCAATCCTTGAATAATGACTTTTTGCAGCTGCTAAATCGACTGACCTCGTGCCCATAACTCTTACATCAGACAAACTTGGAGCAGGACTCACAGTCTGCATACCACCTTCAAACATAGTTCTAGCTAAAACCAATGATATATTCAATTGTGAAGTTTTGGGAGTGTGTGCCTCACAAGCATTACTACATATCTTCGCTTGTATTTTTGCTGCAGCCAAATGCCAAGATTGTTCGCAAAAATTCTCCATGTGATTGGATGAAACACTGCCACTACAAGTTGTTGGAAAACCACATTGGGGACCTTATCGGATTGCTTGGACCATGCATGCTTGGAAATCATAAGTGCTATGAAGAGATTCTTCAGACCAAATACATTTCAATAAGAAAAGTAGGCAGAATTGGGAATGATAACAAACATCTAGGTAGAAAATATATACCAATAATATCGCCAAAAGTTGTTTTCATCATAGATTCTTCTGGCATCGATCCTTGACTGAGGAAATAAATTCATTATAACATTAGCATTAATCTCTCTGAAGAGCATCAGCCATTATTACAGTCGTCATTAATATTATCATTAAATAATATCTATTATTATTGTTCTTATATGCTATGTTGCTAACTTATTCATGTCAAAACAAGGTCATAGCTCAAATGTCCTCCATAAGTTGTGAACCTTCAAGGTCCAAGTAAAGCAACTTTATTTAAACCACAGGCGATGCCTATTGGACTTCAAGCATAATTAGTCATATAAAAACATGCTCAGACAATTAGCATCACCAGCTACAAAAACATATATCAATTAAAAGTGTCACAAAGGTTGAGAAGACTCAAAGAAATTAAAAATAACTCACATAAGAGATCCATACACAAGAATCTGTGCACGCAATTCGAGTTGTTGTGAGTCAGTGAAAGGTTGTTGAATTGAGGCTAATACCGGTACTGCTGTGGTATTCAAATCTGCTAAATTCCTTGCTAAAACATTAATTAACGATGGGAAATATTTTTTAATATCAGGAAGACATGCACTTGATGGCAAAGTGATGCTAAGTGATCGATTTTCTGAGATCATTGGTGCAGCTTTCCCATCCACTGGAATATAGAAACCCATTTCTGGTCTTTCATCAAAGCTCCTATCCAGCACATTCAAAGATATGACAAGGTGTCTTTTCTCTTTATTTGCCTCACTAGTAGTTTGACAATAGTTTTCTTTTTGAGGCATTGAGTGCAATTCACATACAATAGAGTTTTTGGTACCATTGTTTTCTACGTCATTTTGGAAGGTCTTGGTACAAATAGGATCTTCAGGTTGACCTTGTCACATTCAGTTGAGTCTTTCATGGCATGGTTCTACACAGAATAAGACTAAAAACAATTAAGAGGAATGGCAAGGAAATACAGGTTTATAATTCAATGAAACAATGCATCCACTTCAAAGATAACCAAGGAATGATAACACCATATCCACATAATTAATGTGAGCTTGATAGTGGATACAAATTTTACAATCGCACCTAAGATATTTCATTAGGTTGCCTAGCATTCAAAGGTTTCCCATGTTCAGAATTAGGCAAAATAGCAGGAGATTTCCTGCTCCCTTCAGAGAAAATCTTTCCTAAATTAACTCTAATTGTAGATATACCATGACTTTGGGACATACTACGACATTGTTGGATTCTAGCTTCAAATGTTTTGGATTCAACCTCTGCATCCTTGCATCTTAAGCATCCTAAAGGTTGAATTTTTGTTTCAAGTATTTCTATCCCAACTTGACCATCCTTAGATTGGCATGAATACTACACCAAAGAAATATCACACTCGTTGGCAGACTCTTCACTATCACCTGGAAACACACCACCCTGTGAGAGCGCACGCTCTTCAATTGTAGATGAAACAGAGTCAATACCAATCTCTGAAGTCTTGACCTTGAACTCGTCTTTCTCAGTCTCTTTTTAATCTTTGTTAAAAACTTTTCCTATCATACATGGCACATATAACCCTGGTATTGTTGCTTCCTTGACATCCTTTTCAAGGTTTTCAAGATAACCAAGTCTTCCTCCACCTTGGGTGCTAGGATTCCCTACAATAAAACAACCTAATAAATGTTACGGTTACTCTGCACCAGCTGCAAGGATATTAAGTGTTTAGTAAACTATTTTAATTTTTAACGTTTAGCTCCATGTTGTTATCAATATATAGGAGTAATTGTTCCTTTGGAAATATTTTTGTCAGTATTTATTATTTCACTCTAAACTTCAGAATCTAAATATACCCAAAGAAATTAAATTATCTTGCTTCGTACTTTCCAAGTCATTAAGCAAAGAGTTAAACTTTTAAATCATGTCCTTTGTTTAAAAAGAGTAAAAATACCATGTTAACAAAACATTTTCAGATAGGCTGGAACATAACAGAAACATATATATGACCCAAAGATGAGCATATCAAACCTGAACTGAGAACTCTATTGCATGTTAATTATGTAGCTTCAAATGACTGTGAGAACCAATTTTACAACTACCTAAATCTGAAGTCATGATGCATTGCTCATTACAAGGCTTTGGCTGCCCTCCATCTTGTGCTATTGTGCATCCTACATTAACACTGATTTTAGATTCCTGGTTGATAAGACAAGCTTTCTCATCATTATCATTCTCTATTTTCATGCCGTTTCTAGCTGTTTTAAAACTATGTTCAGATTTCAAGTTCATAAGATTGTATTTAGTAAGACTAATTGGTATTTCTATGCTAGTTTTGGTTACTTCAACATTCTTTCCAAATTTTGGATTCACATGACCAGTTTACTGAGTAAGATCATCCTCTATTTCTGCACTAGGCCCTAGTGCTTTATCACTCCCTTCAGATTCCTGGTTCATAAGACCAGTCTTCCTAGTATGATCACTATCCATATCCATGCTAATGATGACTGCTTCACCATTGTTTTGAAATTCTAGGCTTGAGTGTTCAATTTGCTTGGCACAACCATTCACCATCTTCATGCTAAACTGAGCAGTTTTCATTGCTTGCTGATAACCATCAGTCATAATTTTTTCAACAGGAAATGTTAAATTATTAAGTTTTTGATGATAGGTGGCTTCTGGTGTAAGCTGAGCCGCTTTCTCATTCTTTTCGCATTCCTCTTCCATTGGACCATTCTTGTCAATATCTCCATTCTCTACTGCCATGCTCATTTTGTTTATCTGCACAGCTTGTCTACAAGTAGTAAACATACTTTCCTGCACATTCAATGTCAATTATTAGACTGTTGTATAAAAGATGGCTTCTAACCTGCGTTGATTTGTTGGGTGCCCACTAAAATAATAATGAGCAATGATTTCCCTCTTTATACTTTCAGACTTGATAGCGAAACTAAAGACATTGCAGAACAAAAATTCATTTCCAAGTTCCAACACAGTTTTACTATCCTCTGACATTAGCTATCTAGTGATCAGATTTTCAGACTTCTAACTGCTCACCTTGTGGGAAGGTAAGGATTCTAATGAATTAGAATTATTTTCAATCTCTAAGTTGTTCACGGAACCACTTTCATTCAAGCTAGAAATGACAGATTTGTCAAATTGAAATTTCTCTATTTCTGTCAATAATGAAACATTCAGATCCTTGACATTTTGGAGGGTAACAAAATCAGTGCCAAGTGATTTCATAATTTGTGATCCACTATTATGATAGTAGATGGCTTGATCACATGAATTTTCAGCTTGTAGGTTGACAAGAGGCAAAACTTGCAACGTCTGCACTACTGCCTCTTCATAACCTAGGGAATTGGAATTACATGATACATAGAATGAACTTCCAACAAACAAATTATTTTCAAGTGATGCTTTTTTTTCATGTGATTTATATTTTTTTTCTTTAAATTAGCTAGGTCAGACCCTCTCTTACTCTTACTGTCTGCTCTACCCTGCCTCTATTCTCCCACAGAAACATACCCTATGTTATAATGCTATACTAATAGTAGGTTTTGAATAATTCTTCATCAACCTTGAACTTTGTACTTGTAAATATAACTCCACACCAAAATACGAGACCCAGGTCTTAGTGAGGCTCTTATATTCCATTGAAGAAGCAACGCATCCCACGTGGGGAGTCAAAGTGGAAGGCGTAAACATGCCATAGGGCCTAAAGGGAATTGGAACTTAAAACTAATTCATAATAAGATAATCAGGGCAGGGCACTTTCACATTCCACTCAAGTAGGATGGAGACATGCTTTATTACCCTTACGAAGAAATATTTTCTTGTAAGCGGTTCAAATGGGGAATATGAACCTCGTCATGATTTTCTCTATCCTTTGCTTCATCATAAATGTGCATTTCATGGTCAAGTAAATTCCTTCATTTTGAAAGTCACAAATCTTGATAAGAATATGCCTTTATGCAACTGTGCATTATAAGAACACTGTAGAATACCAGTCTCTCCAACCTTTTTGATAGGTTTAGTCAATCTCAAAATATTACTAGAATCTAAATTTTAGTGTAGTCTTATTTTAGGTGACCATACATTCTAAGGAAATTTCAGTTCTTTTCAATGGTTATTTCTCTCTGTGAACTGTTTTCCAATCATCATGGAAGCTATTTCAGATCCTGTACATCTCAACACAGAGCTGATATGTATTTTTTTATACCTAATAGTTTGCAAGTTTTTCAAGTTTAATTCATGCTTAACCAGTTGTCCTACCTTTGAAATAACGGGTATCATCACCTAGAAGCCAAATATACAAACCTTTAAAGGTTTCTCTAAAGATGCAATGTTGTATGAGCAGGGTATTTCTCTTTATATTTGCAACATGACTCTTTCATTATTGAATCCACTATTAGGTTCCCTTATAGCCAAGGAATAATGATTCACAAAGCATAAATCCTCCATACAAAATGGTACCTTTGAAACAGTAAATGATTCAATGCTAAATACTTGCAATTCCCCAAGTCAAAAGACTTGCAATTCTTTGAATTCTAGTTCTAGAGATCATTTTTGCAAGACATTACAGTGCATAGGGAGTCAAGTCTCTAATTTTGCAAATGATAATCGTCGAGTCTCCATTAGCAATAAGTTTATGAATCTGCCTGGCTCTTAGAATGTTTATCACTTGATTTAAAGCTAAAATAGGCTTCACAATAAAATAGGCTTCACAATAAGAGAAGAAACCTTTTGCAGTTTGATCACAACCATAGACCTGCTTATTATGGAACCTTCTCAAAGAAAAGGTGAATATACTTTGCATATTTTTAAGTTTATTAATTATAAAAGCAACATGTTGTGTTTTAATTTTGATAGCCCATGATGAGGAACATCTGAAACACCTTGAATCTCATGGATTCTTAATATTGCAGTAGACAAGAGGGAAAGTTTTGTTTTTGACTCTTTGTTTTTGATGCAGTGATGGCATTGGGCTTCGAAATCCTTTCAGGAAGGACTCTTCTTTGGACTATGAGAATGATAGTGATGAAGAATGGGAAGAGGTACTCATCACTAAATCTCTTTGGTAAGAGTATTTGTAGTATTTTTGTTAGCTTTAGTTACAGGAAAAATTGTACATAACTCTCAGGAATTAGTTTATCATAAATACTAGTTACTAGTAAGTTGTAATAGTAATAATTATGTAGTTTGTAGATTGATATCTATCATAAATTTGTTTTAATATCATAATTGTCAAGCAATAACAACTTCTTAAAGGGTGCTAGCTCAATGGTAGAGTGACTACCTAATTATAGGCAGGAGGTTGGTGGTTCGATTCCTCCATGCCCTATCATAAATTTGTGACTACAAAATCGACTAAATTCGCATATATACGACTATTGGTAGCTAATTTCCTATATCTTAGTCATATTTAGCTTAGTCATTAATATGTTAACATCTAGTAGTTTATTTAGTCATATATTTGGTCATTAATGGTTGCAATCAGTGACTAAATCAGTGACTAAATCAGCGACTAAATCAATGACTAACTCAGTGACTAAATCAATGAATAAATCCATGACTAAATCAATGACTAAATCATTAACTATCAATGACTAAAACAATGACTAAATCATTGACTATCAATGACTAAAGCATTGTCTATCAATGACTAAATAATTGTCTATCAATGACTAAATCAATGACTACTAAGTCAAGCTATTAATGACTAGTGAAATACGACTAGCGAAATACGACTAGCTATAAGATAGTGGAAATTTCCTATTATTAGTCACCAACTCAAAAATAGTCGTTTATAGACCGATTTTAGTCATTTTTTTAGTCATTAATTTCTCATTTTCTACTAGTGGAATGAAAAAAACTACTTTTTGTGTTTGTATTTTCGACATATATCCCTTTGTTTTTACTCAAATTCTGAGCGAGAGAGATCATTCAATGCATAATTTAATTATGTATCCAAGGAGTACCCACACTGCATACTTTTGATAGACCCCGCTACCCCAAAAACAAGAAATACCTGGAAAAAAAAAGTGATGATGACATCATCATCACATTTTTTCAGGTATTTCTTATTTTTTGGGTAGAGGGGTCCGTCAAAAGTATGCATTGTGGGTACTCATTGGATGTGGAATAAATTATGCATCCAATGAGCTCTCCCGCTTTAAATTTGAGTAAAAACACAGGGAGATATGTTGAAAATACGAACAAAAAAAGTAGTTTTCTTTTATGACAAATATGTCAATTCAACCATTATGGTTGACTCATTTTATTGAAATTGTATTGGTTCTTGAATTCCAACTCACAAAATTTATTGTTGGTGTGTTTTATTATAAGGCCCATTTTAGACCCCAAATTTCCTCTAATGTCAGCTTCTCCAGACCTTTAGCTCAGATCAAGATGTCGTTCAGAACAGAATCAACTAGTTGATCGAGTTAGATGAGAGTAGAAGAAATTCCCTTTACCAAAGTATCAGATATTCAGACAAATTCAAGAGAACCTTTGATAGATCTACCCAGTCTGGATCCTTTCAAGTAGGTGACACAGTCTTGCGTTGAGACAAATGATGGGAGAAACCTGGGAAACACGGAAAGTTTGACAGTTTATGATTGGGGCCATATATCATTAATGAAGTAGCAGGAACAAATTCTTTCTATCTAAATGACCTAGAAGGAGAAAGATTAAGCCTACCAGTGAATGGATTTCTCCTCAAGACGTTCTTTGCCGAGATGATTTTATGCCTTTATTGGCATCAGTGGTTTCAGGGCCAATTTCTAAACCTTGCCTTGCATGTATTTTTAAGTTTTATGTATCATATTGTTGTATTGTAGATGTTTTGTACCATAGTACTAGCCTTGAAATTTTTCTTTTGTATGTTAGTCTTGTAAAATATTGCTTTTTTGTACATCATAGACTAATTCTATACATTAATTTGCTTTTATTGTTGATTTCTTTTATATACATCTTACTGACAAACTTTAATTGGTATGCAGGACCAAGATATTTTGGAGTTCTCACATCCTCTTCTTTGATCAGAAGATTATTCAAAGAATGTGTCCCTAGATGGAGCCAGATGTTACCAACTAAGTTGTACTTAGTGGTTTTTTATCAAGTGAACCTGGTGAATTGGACAAAGATGATTTGTTCGGACTTCAAAAGACCTTCGGAAGTGCTTCTGGGAAGTGCTTGTTGTACTATATCACATGTTCATACCCCATGGAGGAGTTGTAATAAGATGTTCTAGCATGATTGTGTATGTAAAAGACTCAGTCTCTTAGACTTTATTTGTTAATCTGATCAGCCCAAGGTGTTTTTTCCCTTGGTTATTATTGGTTGTTGAATAAACGACTGACAATTTCTGAGTTTTTCACTCAATACCTCCAATGTTGGGGTGTTCAGCTTGGTATTTAGGCGTATTGAGGTTATTAGAGTCTATGTGTCAATGTATAAACATGCTAGGCATCATGGTCAAGTCATATGAACATGTCTAAGTCCCCCTAGGTTTTTAATTTTTTTAATTTTTTAAGTTTTTACATTTTAATTTTTCCACAAAACTTAGGCTATTTTTTAATAGTCTAATTGGAAAAATTGGTTTTGTAATAAAAGTGGGCCAAATAATCAGTTTCAGTCATGGTGGTGCTCATTTTAAAGCTAAGAGAACCATGTAAACCCATAGACCCACTTTTTCTAAGTTTTGAGTGATTTTTCCATCACTCAGGTCAAAAATCCCTAAAAATCAAATATTGATTATTTAATTGATCAATTAATTAAATAATGGAGAAAACCCCAAATCCTAAATCATTGGGATTTGCTCCGATTTGACTAAAATCAGTCTCATCGGCTTGGGATTGATTGGATCTAACAATTCCTTGAATAAAGGAGGTGATATGGGCTAATATAGGAGTACATTTATGCATGCAATATTGGGAATTGCACCCTCCCTCTCTCCTCCACACGTTTGGGCCTCTCTGGTTGAGTTTTGATGGATGCTTCAGTTAGCAGGTTGAGGTGTCAGACAGATCAACTCTTCAATTGATAGTTGCACTTAGTGCGACTCAGATCAAGCTCATTCAAACACAGATTAGTCCCAGATTCACTCCACATACAACTATAGTCTCTCTCTCCTTGGGATTTGCGCCCCCCTTGGGCTAGATCTCCTGTTTTTGCTATAAATTAAGCATAGATTACCTCTTCCAAGCTAGTTAGAACTGGGATTGAGGTGTTGTTTCTATTGTACTATTTTTATTGTTTACGTTTTAGGAATAAAGAAGCTTTGGAGGCAAGATCTACGGGTAATTCTCGTCATGTGTGGATGGTGATTGTCAAATGCTTATGAGGTATAATCTGTGTTATTTATCTTTGCTTTTGTTGGTTAACTGTTGGCCTTGAAGGAGAGAGATCCCTCCTATTAGGGTAAGAGTTTATTAGATTTTGATTTATGTTCTTATTGTTTTCTTGTTTCATATCTATTGGAGTTGCATGTATTTTAAGTTTAATTGCATGCTTTCCAATTATCTTTTCCAGCAGCACCTATGTTTTAACCATCTATTTGTGTAAGGATTTCTAAGTTACAGGTGATATCACTTGTAGAATGGGTTGAGCTGGTTTGCATCTTCATCATCTTCAATATATTCTAGAGGACATAGTCCCTCGGTGTTCCACCAAAGCAGACTCCAAAGCCCAACATTCCCAAGCTTCTAGTACTCTTTCTCTCTCTTCCTCCTTCAAAAAATCAATTTTCTGACCTGGTTACTGTGTTTGAAATATTTGATATCAATTGGATTTGTTATATTAAATTAAAATTTACATATATCTTCTGTTTCAAGGCTCATAGACTAGATCTTATTCCTAAAAAAGTTTCATAAAGCATTCTAGATCTAGTTTAGGGAAATCGTCCGTTTTGCATGGCAATTTAAAGAAAATCCGTAGGTTGCATGCCTTATATTTTTGTTTATATTTTAAAAATATTAAATTCAGCAAGCAGTGCATATTTAATTGGCTGCACAAAAATTAATCCAAGATCCCAAGGGAAGCTTTCTTTCCTTGGTTCCTTTTTCACCATTTTAGCTAGTTTTAACTTAGTTTTGTTTGGTTTAAGGTAGGTTGACCCAAAGGTACTTCCAAAGTGATTTTGGGAATATTTCATTCTAACATGCTCACTGTATTTTAGCAAGAATAACATAAAGAAGAGAATCTGTTGTTCGAAAGTGGCTTTGGGATCGTTCAAATGCCCCAGGGGTCTCCCTTTCGACCATAATTTTAAAATTTTGGGAAATTTGTAAAGCCTTGGTTTCATCCTGTATAAGAAACAAGATGATTCAGATAATTTTACTGATATTTTAATAGAAAATAATAAAAAAAATTCTCCGAATAGGGTCTTTCGAGCCCATTCCCCATCCCCCTTGGGGGGATTCGTGCCTTTTTTGTCATTTTTCGCATTGTCTTACTTATTTTTTATTTAAATTAGTTTCATTCATGTAGAATAAAATGATTTGATTAATTTATCATATATTCCATATTACATTATCAAATTAACTCGAATACTTACCCCACGACTTCTCGATTGACCCGCAAGGGGAAAGAGATGCGTGGTAGGAATAATTAGAAAACTTGTGATTTGTTTATGTTTGCTGCTTATATTTGATTTGATGTAAGTAATTGTTCTAAAATCAACCCCCTCCTTGATTCCCCGGTTGAGGTCCACTTGGACCAAAAGAGGTTCCTGGAGGGTTTTTCTTTCTAAGAAAACACACCCTTTAAAACTCACTAAAATTGACAAGACTCTGATGTGTATGCTCTGTACTTGGCTATGGTTCATCTGATCAGTCAAGATGCATCAAAAGAAACGTGAGTGACAATTTTAATTAGTCTTCACCTTCCCTAATCAACCACCATCAGGCGAAAATCCAACGCCATGATCAAACCGTAAGTGGTGGCAAAATACTCAAAGGAAGCGGGAACCCCTGAAAAGTGACCTCGAGGCACCGATCTATGTTACACCTTCGAGTACATTATGAAAAATAGTCTCAGAGACTCCATTCATCCCACATATTCCTTGCAGGTAGCTATAAAGGTTTATTTTTGGACATACTGCAAGTACTCTCGGGTATATCTGGAGTCCCCCCCTCACCTAATTTTAATCAACTCATATTTCACATTAACATAAAATGTACCAAGAGGAAATCGCAAAACATTCACTCCAAGCACGTGCAAGTACATTGATTATTTTATGAATCCATTTTAAGGCACTGGATATTTTCTTTCTATATATGTATATTGTGTCTCAGCATTGTGCTTTCGTGCGCTCATTTTTTATCTTGTTATCTATGGTTGTTTATGGTTAAATTTCAAACTCCTAAGTAACTCATTCAGTTTAACATCACCATACTAAATAATTTTGACATAGTAACTTAATAGGGTCTACCCCCCTTGGCTTCATTAGGAGTTGAGCCTAAATGGAGGAGTTAAGAACAAGGTGACAGCCTTGACTCGAGACTTGCCCCCAAGGACACACCAAGTGGCTTGAATATTTCTGCCACCTCCCTCCCCAGGTGTGTGAAAGGTGGAAACAAGGAGGAAGATGATGATCCGAAAAGTCCAGATTAGCAGTTCATCATGCATTCTTCTCAGTCAGAGTTTGAGAAATATATAGTTAACATGGAGATCACTGAAAGTAGCCAGCAACAACATTTCATTCAGTTGGAACATCATCATGGAGAGGTATTTTTTTGTGACATTTATGACCCTATTGCTGATTATTTGGAATCTATAAGCAGAATAAATGTCAAAATATTTTTGTTAGATGATAGCTTCTTTTGTCACCCTTTCAAACTACATTGTTGCATGCTATGGTTTCATTTATTTTTCGGGTCAAGATCAAGGATAAGTTCAGCAGATCAGTTTTTGACATGGCTTCATTGGAAGCATGATGTCACTTGATAAGAAGCCTCTACTGATTAGAAATAGGAGTAGGAAAGAGATTAAGTTCTTTATATGAGCAAGTAGAATTTTCTAGTTATTGGTTGTTGAATAAACATGACAAGCTATAGGCATGCTACAGGTTTGCATAGGATCAATTGTAAAGGCATCTCTTGAAAAGTGTTCAGAAGAAGATTGTACTGCTAACGCCGTGCCCAATGGAACACTAGACTAGGTTCTATATTTTGTTGTCCAAGAAAGGCATTAAATCTATGGTTCTTGGAACCTCACAAGGAGGATTTCATCCCCGCGTAGTAGCCATATGTTATCTCCTAAAATAAATTAGTCAATTTTGTTTATTTTAGGTTATAGGAAGTCATTTAAAAATACATTTATCTATTTTTTAAGGCTCATTTTTTAGAGCTTTAGGTATGTAATAAAGTTTGAAAGGCATTTGATTTGGTTTTTCCTTCAAAAAATTCAAAAATCAGGTTTCTATGGCTTAGGAGAACATTTCAACTGTTCATTAGCCACCGAAAGCAGATATTTCGGCAAATAAAGCACAAAATTCGGGGCTATTTTAGCCACCGAAAGCGCAGAAGCTTGGAAACGATGAGCGTGTCTTGGGAAAACTCAATTTTCTCAGTCACAGACATGTTTTTTTACATGATCAAATAGTCTATTGAAAACTATAAATCCTAATATTTCTAACGGTACTTTCAGATCTGCATTTAGAGCTCGGAAAGGAAGTCAAAAGTACCCCGCAAGATGGGGCAACGTTTTAAGGAATGTGGCATGTTTACTATGCTGAGTCATCATTTTCAAATGAATATCCTAGGCGACTTGAGGATAATTTTTAGAAATGGTCAAATAATTTTGTGGCTGACATGTCAAATAAAAATAACCTCTCTCAGTTTTCCCACAGGTGTCACATATTGGGAGAATTGAATCCATCTCCGAGCCTTAAATTTTAGATCTTAGAACTCCCCTATTTGACTCATGTTTTTTGAAATACAGATGTCGGGAAAATGAAAATGAATATAAAATAACTGAGAGATATTTTTTCTCATAACAAGCCAAATAACAATAACCTCTCTCAGTTTTCCTACAGGTGTCACATATTGGGAGAATTGAATCCGTCTCTGAGCCCTAAATTTCAGATCTCAGAATTTCCCTGTTTGACACATGTTTTTGAAATACAGATGTCGGGAAAATGAAAGAGAATCTCAAACAACCGAGAGAGGTTTTTTCTAATAACAAACCAATATACAAACAATTCTCTCAGTTGTCCAAAATATGTTTTTATTTAAGATATATAGGTCAATATCGGAGCAGCATATTTCCAGAAATTTTTGCATTTTCTAGCCACCTCATAAATTCGGATTTGAGATAGGAAAAGAGGTTATCAGATCCATCTTTTGAGGATCTTGAAACTGATTTATAAAGATTATTTAAGCTCATTGAAGACTAATTGTAAGAGGTTCAAATTTTGGAGACTTTTTCATTTTTTGTAAGCTCGAGCTTCTCATTTTCAAATCAGTAATACAAACTTCTTTTGCCATTACTTGTTCAGATATTCATCTTCTTGTCTATTCTATACTTGCACCTAAATGTCAAATTCATATTAATTCTATTTTTTTTATGTTTGGTAACTGTCAACTTGTCAATGCATCCATAAAATAGAATTTTCAAGTACTTTACTTGGTTTGTCTCGCCATTCATATATACTTTGTGTGTATGTTTCTGGTAGTAAATTAAGTGTTATTTGTACATTCATTTATTTACAACTCTCTGAATAGTGATAGTTAAAATACTTGTCAATATGGTTGTGTTTATGCATGTCTTGAGTGAGTGAGTTTTGATTTAGTCATCTGACTTGATCCATTTGAGTGAATGATTAAGATAAAATTAAGTTACCAGGCATCTTCGAGTTACAGCCTAGAAGAGTTTCCTGGAGAGCTAACAGGTTGGTTACTTTGATGATGATGGTATTAAATGAGTAAGTTTTTTAGGAATTTTAACAAAAAAGAGAAGGAGACTCTTCCCGTTTTCCAACTCTTGGGCAAACTGGAGCTTCCCGGAGGCTTCCCTCACTGTTGTGCTTCCTTTTTAGGCTTGTTGTAAGCTTGTTGTAAGCTTTTGGATCCCAGATAACAAGGAACAAACTGAAAATTAGTTTTCTGACATTGTAAACCTTAATAATAAAAAATAATCACTTTGAGTAGGCTCTTTTGAACCCACTCCCCATCCCCCCAAAGGGGATCCGCGTCCATTTCACTTTTTTGCGTTTTTTCCCATTTTTTCTCTAACTTAGTCTTGTCATGCAAGATTGTATACCTTGATCATATTTGTTATTATTCCATATTTTGAAATCAAAGTAATACTAATACTTACGGGTGAAAACATGAAGTTTGGAAACAATTTTGCTTGTTTTTGACAAAACAAACTGCAAAATTTTATTTTTTTCAACTTCAACCCCTTCAAAATGATATCTCCCTTAGGAATTTCACCTTGAAGTAAACGCACAAGTTTTAGAGAATTGAATTAGATACGTACTCATATTTTAAATTTTTTTTTTATCAATATATAGTGGGGAAAATTTGGAGGGCACCAACGACATATACTTTAAAATTTGAAGTATGAATAATGAGTGACCTGTGTGCCCTCCATTTTTCTTAGAGATAGTTATTCATTTTAGGGAAACAAAATTTATACTCATAATCTAGACATATTGAACTTGTGCATGGACCATATTTTGAGTTTTTTCGAACATCAGAACTATTTTTTATTATTTATCGAAACAACATAAGTTCAGAAAATGGTGCATTATAGACACATGCTGGTGAGATTCAATTTTATTTTTAGTGTGACACTTATTGAAAAAATAAAAGTACCCTTTTGAATAGGATAAGTCAATTATAATCTCTATGAATATTTCAAAATTTTTGGTGTTGTATTTGTTATGATATTGAATTTTCATTTCGGGTGATTTTCAGAATAACAAAATTCTTAAGGGATAAGGTTTAGAAAAAAATTATTAATAAATATAAATTCAAATTGAAATGAAACATTTTTTATTTAATTGGAAACTAGATTTAGATATGAATCCATTGCTACCAAGTCTGACAAATAATATTTAAAATTTGTAGGGGTTTGGGCTTGCTGAAGTTGCAGGTTCCAGAAAGAAGCCAGATATTTTCATAGGTTTTGTTGACCATGAACTCTCGGTCGAGAGTTTAGTTCAAACTCTCATACGAGAGTTGTTTTTTAAATACAACGTAGTTATTGGTTCAAACTCTCGTCCTAGAGTTTTATTAAACTATCGGCCGAAAGTTTGAACTCTCACAAACTCTCAGCCTAGTGTTTGAGGTTGATTTTTTTCGCGTTTTCATTCGCGAAACCTCTTTTTTTTCACTCTGTTTGTCATACAATTGTTTCCCAACTTTGTGTTTTCACCCTTACCCAACAAATCCCCAATTGAACCTAAAGGTGAAAGAGGATCATGGTAGGAATAATTAGAAAACCTATGGTGTGTGTTTTTGCTTCTATTTTCATTGTTAGTTTTCACAAGCAGTAAAATTAACCCCTCCTTGATTTCCCGATTGAGGTCCACTTGGACCGAAAAAGATTCCTATAAGGTCTTTTCTTTAAGAAGAACACACTCTTAAAATTTACTAAAATGGATAAGACTCCAGTGTGTATGCTCTAGAATTAGCTGTGGTTCGCCCGATCAGTCAAGATGCATCAAAAGCAATGCGAGTGACTAGAATAATTGGGATTTACTTTCCCAATTAACCACCTCAAGAGAAAATCCAATGCCTCAATTAAACTGTAAACGGTGGAAAAATACCCAAATAAAGTGGGAACTACTAGACAGTGACCTATAGGCACTAATCTCTGTTACATCCTAGCAGGTGTATTATGAACATAGTCTCAGAGACTCCATTCAGCCCACACATTCCTTGCGGGTAGCCGTAGCGGTTGTTACTTTTGGACATACTCCAAGTACCCCCCTGGTATATTTGGAGTCCCCCCATCTAATTTTAATTCACTCATATTTTCACATTAATTTAAAATGTACCAAGGTACAATTGCACAACACTCACTCCAACACTTGCAAGCACTCTTAATTATTTTCGACTCCGTTTAAAGGAACTGGTCAAATGTTTATTTATTTTGATATTTATGTGATTGGGTGTCAAATCATGCTTATTTGTGATTGTATCATCATATTATCTGTTGTTTACAATTTTTAAATCACAACTCCTAAAAAACTTACTCATTTAATACCATCATCATCTAAGTAACCAGCCTTATTAACTTGTAGGGTCTACCCCCCTTGGCTTCGTTAGGAGTTTACCTAAATGGAGGAGTCAAGAAAAAGGTGACAAACTTGACTCAATACTTGCCCCCAAGGACACACCGAGTGGCTTGAATATTTTTTCCATATTCCCCCCCAGGTGTGTGAAAGGCAGCAACATCTTTTGGCGCCATTGCCGAGGATAAATCTTTTAATTCCTAGAGTACGACTTTTGTTTTCTTCCTTTTTTTTTTCTTTGTTTGATAAATGCTTAGAGTATATCTTTAATTTTCATCTGGAGACTCCACTGACTATTTTTCAGTTTTTATTTTTACAAAGAAAAGTAAAAATTAATTTTTGTGAAATATTTATAAATGCTTATTTTTCTTTTTCACATAGCGACTCCATTGAAGGGATAAAACCCTGTTATCTCATAAACTTGTGAAGTTTTGTTGTGTATAGATGAGCCCATGCGACATATTAAAACATTTAAAGTTCATCACTTGACAGCTCCACCTATTTAGTACAAGGTTTAATGGTTATATCAAATGCATACTATTAATTTTTGATATGGATGAATTAAGGGAGCAGTCTGGTGCCCATAAAGTCGGACTTTTTCATCCTATTGATTTATCAAACATCTCGGGTTTTCCTACTTTGGTCATGGTGTGGGGGATGTATATAAATGGATTTTAGTATTTCATGGAAATTATGGTGATTCAGCCATCTGGCATGTCAAATCTTTCCTTTAGTTGATGGCTGACTCCAATGTGCTTTATGAAGACAATATGATGGAAATGTTTGCTAGTACTTTTCAGGGTGAGGCCTTTTGTTGGTTTTATCAGGGCCTTCAAAATAAATGTATAACCTCATTTACAATATTTTTTTGGATTTTTTTAGAGCAGTGGTATGATGGTAGGGGTGGTATGACTAGTTTAAAAAAAATTCCTTCAAAAGATATTTACCTTCTACCTATCTCGGACACATAGAAACATATGATGGACCTTTTGCCATGATACACAGTATTGAAGACTTGGAATCACTTATTGAACATTTAAGTGAAGAGGAGATCCATGATACTCCCATTGAAGAACTTCCTCG
Source organism: Pseudotsuga menziesii (assembly GCA_001517045.1). NCBI lineage: Eukaryota > Viridiplantae > Streptophyta > Pinopsida > Pinales > Pinaceae > Pseudotsuga > Pseudotsuga menziesii. Next base: position 257,877 of record LPNX010052593.1, read on the forward strand.
TGTTTTCATAGACAACGTTGAATTTGTGGAAGTCCCTCTAAGTTATTTAAGAAAGGAAGAAATTAAGCGGCTTATTAAAGAATATGAGGTATCTCTCAATACTCAACAAGATTCTGAAGATAGGAACATCCATGAAAATCACAATGAAGAGCTTCACGAGGAACCAATGATTGAACACATTGTTGAAGACTCTCCTCATGTCATCATAACTGAAAACGTTGAAGATTTGAGATATTCTCAGGTTTTTTGCAATGCTAATATTTTTCCAGAAAGCCCTCATGAGGAAACCATTACTAAGATCGACACTTATGAATAAATTTATGATGTGTATGATGACACTCCTCTATATTCATCACTTATAACTAGTGTAAAATGAGAGATTAGTGACAAAAAAATGATCAAAATCTGCATATCAATGACCACTTTTGGTTTGGCGATCGCTGGTGACTAATTTACAGTCTTTTATTACACGACCAAAATTGGTCATTTTTATTTTGGTCATTTATAGCTTGTCAGTTGGTCATTAATTTGGTCATATATTTGGTTATTAATTTGGTCATATATTTGAATCAATAACCAAATATATGACCACATTTATGACCACATGAAAAACTAGAATATGACCAAATTTGGTCGCGTAATAAAAGACCGTAAATTAGCCACCAAAACTACTTTTTGGTCATTGATATGCGAGTTTTGGTTGTTTTTTTGGTCATTTATATCTCATTGTTTGGTCACGTATCTCTTAATTTTTTTGTCATTTTATATGCGAATTTTGGTCATTAATCTCATTTATTGGTCACTAATTTAGTCATTTTTAGTCGTTTTATGTGTGGTTATTATATTTTAGTATTTTTAATGGTGTCCATTATTAATCAATATAAATTTTTAATATGATATTATGTTTAAATTAAAAAAAAATCATACATTATTTATCATCATCTAATACACGTGTGAATTATGCAATGTCACATTAATTAGTTAATTACAACACTTATAAATAATATAAAATACAACCATATAAGTTTTAAACCGCACAAATTATATTATATGAAATGTCAAATATTACAATAAGTATGTGTTTTCTCAAAAACTATCTCCATATAAATTTACATGAAAATCATCTAGTACATCAATGACTTTTGAAATTATTACAATGGCTAAACCATCCCACTTGTACTTGTTGCTAAGCCATACTTAGATCTTCGCACAGCAGCTTGAAATTATCAGCAATAGGATCTTCATACTCAATGGAAAAGCCTCAGCAATAGGAATTTCATACTCAATGGCTCACTTAGTTAATTCCACTCCTGCAAAATCCAATAAACAAATCTCGGTTGAAACACAAGGAACTGTAAAGTAGAAATACTACATTACCATGATAGTCCAAAATCACTCACCTAACTCTGGATCTACCAAGCACCAAGAGGGATCAAATCCCTCAAGGTGCAAACCATATTTAGAGTGCAAAACTTGAGGATTTGATCCCTCTTGGCACTTGGTAGATCTAGTATTAGGATGGATCTAGGTTGATATATAAAGTGTAATCGAGCATTTTTTCCACTGTAATGGTGCCAATATGTATTTATTATTTTTATCATGTTACATCACATAACGTGTTACGTGACAACATATCCCCTATGCTGGGGTGTACATTGCCTCTTGGCACAAAAATTCCACTACTTGTTGGAATTAAATATCTTGTAATACATCAAAATTATACTGCATTGAACATTAAGAGGCAAAGTGCTTGTAGGAGGAATACTATAATCATTTTGAAGATGGATTCCATGCATAGTGACATATAAGTAATTTTCTTTAAATGTTCCATGTTCCTTAAAACTTGTTGTCTCTTTTCCACCTGCCACAAAAAAGGATACAAAGAAGGTTGCTTATAAAATGTTGGTATTGAAGTATCTTATGGTGAATGTCTGAGTGAAAAAAAACATGTATGCAAACACAATCCAAGTTCAAAAACTAGCTTCTCCTCCTTCCGATGTAACATAATCTAACTAGCTATTTGAAAACGGAAATTTACATTTTTTTCCTTTCCCTGCTTAAATGACAGACATCAAAAAGAGTTGGAATAAAGTGAACATGTTTGAGAAGGTGACGACACTGTAAAAATGACTCTCTTAAGTCTGATATGCATAATTTATGATAAAAGTGATGTACACATGTTTTCCCATTCAATTTAAATGAATTGCTTAAAAAGAAGCTCATCAAAAATACTTTTATATCCCTTCTTATCCTGCCAAATAAATTTTCCCATATTTGCAAGCAAAGCAAGAAACTTAGGCCTTGGTATTCTTTGTAGACTAAGTTTTTCAGTTAAGAGGTAGTTCCTTGGTATTCTAATTCATTCGTATACAAGGGGAAATCAATTTTTGGACTATGAGGAAGAAAGTTTTCACCTTCTACAATGTTAGCAAACATCTTATGCAACATACAGGAAAAATACCAAGAGAAAATATATTACAGTTCATTGCAAAGCATGTTGATCCACCTTATCTTTCTAAATGTTAAAGCTCAAGTACACAATACACTAACCTCATCTTTATTTTTCTCTTCTGCTTCAAAAGCTTCCTTTCCATCCTGATGAAATGCATTTTTAACATGTTAAAAGTATGATGACATGTAGACCTAGAAAAATAAAGTAGAGAACTAAACAATATAGTTTCCAAGGAACATTTATTATATGAAAATAGTTTATAGAAACGACTAACACAGGAAAACTGATCTATCACATACTTGCCATAAATCAATTCCTATATATTTCAGATTGGGGAAAACATAGAGTTCTGGATCATCCTTGAAATCTGCTTGTTAACCCAAAAATCCCTCACACAGCTCTCAATGGCCTACACCACCCAAGGACACCATCTCACAACACTCATTTCACTCCATAAGACCTTCCATGACCTTCCATTTGACCCCCACACCTCCAAAAGAGCCCAAGGATGAAGAAAAGGGATAAAAACCCCAAAAAAGAACCCAAAATAGACCCCCGGGAGCTAAATCCCTCAAAAAGGGGCTAAAACCCTGAAAGGGGCTAAAATTAGGGCAGAAGGGGCTAAAGGCCCAAAAAAGGGGCTAAATCCTTGACCAAGGGATTAAAACCCTAAAACCTCTTGGAAAAACTATATAAGGAGGGTGGGGGGTCACTCTCAAGACACTCCTCATTTGCATATTGTTATGTTGCTCGTGGATGCTTTGAGACCTCTTGCTCTCAAACCACCCACTCTCCCTCTCCTCCATTCCCATTTCTCCAAGCCATTGCTCCCCAACCAAGAGAGAGGTGCTCCCATGAGCTAGGGCATGGTGGCCCATTTCCACCCAAGTGAGGTATAGCTTTTGTTTATGCATGTTTATTTACTTGTTTTATTCTCTAACCAATATTTCTAGTTGTAGGTTTTCCATTAACATCTTTTGCAGGTTGACTTCATAGTAGTATAGATCTATTTTTGCAGGTTTTGGAGGCTGAACCCTAACCCAATGTGTGTAGAGTGGTTCAACAATGCTCCATCATTGCTTCTCTTTTATTTTTCCTGTCGTTTGTTCTTAGATGTAGCTTAGAATAGCTGCCATTTACTGGTTCTAGTGTAGCTTAGCTTAGTTTCAATTCGCAGCTTGTTTTTTACCATTTTCCATTCCGTTTTTTACTGTTTTTTACTGTAGTGAGGATAAATTCTCACTACAACTTTGGCGACTCTCCTAGGTCGATCCCATAGGATCCCTGGGAAAAAATTTCAAAGTTTTTCAAGTTTTTCAATTTTTACCCTAGTTTCAAAAATATTCTGTTAGATTTGCTTTATTTATTGTCTTATGTCAGTGCCAAAGCCTTTCACAGGCCGAGCCAATTCAGACTGACCCAGTACCAGTTACTGTCAGCCAGATCTGACCCTGCAGCACCAAAAACACCCCTTTTCAAAGCAGGTCACTCTTATCGCGAGAAAAGTTGCAGGAAGGCACACTTAATTGGTAGACAGGTGCACCTAATCCTCAAATAGGCGCGAATTCATCCCAAGAGCTCAAGTTGCACCTGTTTTGGCATTTTGTGCGACCCCCTCGCTCATTTCTGGAAAAATCTCACGGCCCTCTCGCAGGATTTAGTCAGAAATGTGTGGCTCGTCACACAGAAGTTGTTTTGCAGTTTAATTAGCAACAATTTCTAGTTTTATAGGACTGTTAGTGCAGCCCAGCCACCTCTATCCACCATTACAGGTCTCTGTTTATTCCAGTTTTCAATTTTTGCAAATAAATCAATGAACAATGTGTATATTCTAATCCAATCATTAAGGTTCAATAAAATGAATTAGCCTAACTAAAATTAACATAAAATTAACCATCTTGCTGCCCCCTTCCTCCTCTACCTAGTCATCACCCTTCGGGGTATTCTGGGATTCGATGAAGGGACAGCTCGTATAGATCTAGGCACTCCATGGCATTTCTCCTAAACCATTAAAACTAGGTGACCTAGAAGGTACGGGGGGTAGAGAAGGAGGGCTTCTCACGACACTAAGTGTCCTCCCTGCTTGACCAACCTAGCACTTGGGAGGTGACCTAAGGATCTACGGATGGGCTTAGTCCCATTGTGTTGAGATCCCAACAACTTTTCTTGGTTGAAGAAGAATACCATTGAGAGGAACAAATTTAGTTAGGCCAACAATTCAAGGTTAATCGCAATATTTGCTTACAAGTTTTTGTTTACATTTGCATTCAAAACCATGATATGAAATCTACCATGAATTTATAAACCATATTGCAAACCAAATACCAGAAAAAGCAAGCAAACCATCACACCATACCACATAATTAACCCAACTCAGTTCATGACGTTGAGTGAGCCTTAAAAATTACCAAATTTACACTAAGTTCAATCAACTCTGCAATCTTTGAGGACATAAGTCCCTGACTACCACAACTGTGGGAAGTACTTGGGATTTTCCTAGAAACTCATTGTGAGGAGTACCACAGGAACCCCAAAGTAGTTGGCCACTGAGAGGAATTTCCAAGTGAAACGGGCAACGACCCCTTTCGATTGAGTAGAGTTACCCGTGAGGAACAAGCCAAGCGCTGTCTTTTGGCAGTCTTGGTGGCCGAGAGACCACCTTTAGCTAGTAGGAAGCCATTGAAACCGAGGTCCAAATTTCATACCTACCAGTTTCATTCACATAGGAAAACACAATTGATCCTCCACGATCTTCCTCGTGCCTAAGAGGCAAACCACCACCATTTGGAACACTCAGTCGGCACCGTTGTAGCCGTTCTCAGTGATCTCCCACACCATCAGAGGGCCACATAGCCTCTGATTCTAATTCAGACCCATATCAGTCTGAACCAGACCTCCACACTGCACCATCTAGCCCCATGGCTACTACAAACTCGGATCCATTTTTCGGTCTAACCTTAGCAAGTGGACCCATGTCCACATCACAACCAGTCACCCACAGTGTGGCAAGCGGTCCAAGCACACTCATGCAGACTTTCATTAGCCAATTGCCACTACCCATAGTGACCATCCAAGCTGGTCCGATGGCCACACATGGGGACAGTGGCCACTCCACACACATTGTCCCACTTGCCACACAGGGGGGCAGTGCACCAACCACCCACATTGCCCCTACCGCCATGCAAGGAGGCAATGTCCCCGCCACCCATACCATCCTTCCCACAACACTTGGGGGTAGTGTCCCATCCGCCATGGTACCACCACAAGCACTCTCAGCCATGCAGGTGCATTATGCACCTGAAAACCCCACTCCCATTGCATCCCCATCCCACATCAACTTGGGGTCAAATATGCCATTCATGGCTCGTTTAAACTTACCTGACTTGGATAGATTAACAAATGACACCATCCATCACCAAGCTTTTTGGCCACCCATGCCAACTAAGCTGCCTTTAGACATCCCAAAGTTTGAAGGCAAAGCTGGGGAATGCCCCCAAAATCATATAATGACCTTCCATCTATGGTGCTCATCCAACAACATCGTAGAAGACTCCATCAAGTTGAGGCTGTTCCAACGCACCCTCATAAGTGCCACAGCCAAATGGTACATTGAGCTGCCACAATCCAATTACCCCAACTTCAACTCCCTAGCCTTCATGTTCCTGCAGTATTTCCAACTCCCTGTCAGATATGACGAGGGGGTGGAGATCCTACTATCCAATCACCAAAACACTACCACCCACATCACTGATCATATCCATGAGTGGCGGCGGTGTAGCAACTTCTACAAGATCCAACTTGATGACAGGATCTTCATAGATTGGTTCCTCAAGACTTTGCTCCTGCCCATCGCAAAGGACGTCGCATTTGAACGTCCCCAATCTGAAGAAGAGGCCATACTGAAGGCCCAACAATTTGACCTCATCTACGCCCAGTTGGGATACTTGTATATCGTCATCTCAGACACTCCCCATCCAAGTACCTCTTACCATGACGCACTATGGGCATCCCACACAATGGATGGAATTATAGGTTCAATCTCTCAATAAGCACCACCTCGACCGACACCACCTTACATCACACCACAACCAAGCAACACTGCCAATGTTGCTTACCAGAACAAAATAGAATGATGTCTCAATCCAGAGCAACCACCTCCTATGCACAACCTGTCCCACCGCAATAGGCTCAAGCTATGGCTTGGCCAGCACAATAGTATGTGGGTAAAATGCCCACATTCGTGGCACCGCCACCCCCACAAATATACTATGCACCACCAGTGCAACAAGTCCAATTCCCCTCCCCCACTCCACCCGCTCCACCCGCTCCGTTGGGACAAGTGTTTGCACAGCAAAACCATCCCAACCAACTTGCCCCCAACAATCAACAAGGGCAAGCTAGAAATAACCATCCCCACAACTAGGGCAACAACCAACTGCGAGGAGGTGGTCAACAACCGAATCCTCCCAACAACGCCGTAGCAAACCAGCCAGCCCAGAACCCCCCGCGATCAAATGCACCAAGACGCAATGCCCCATTGTGCACAAACCAACCATGCACACTCTATGAGGTCTATGGGCACTATACGTTCGAGTGCACCCTCATTTGTTGTGCCAAGCAGGCCATTCGAAACAAGGCCCAACAAGCTGCCAACACCATGAACCAAGCACAACCCAACCCAGCACCATAAGGACCTCCTCCCATGGTGCTTCAAAACCCACTACCAGTCCAAGGATTGGTGGCAACCACTACTCCTCCCCAGGCCACTCCCAACGCTTCGGGGGCACCACCTATGGCCAAAATAGGTGTCCACCACCTAATGACCATGACCATTGAAGAGGTCAACTTACAAACTAGACGAAACCAGTACAGTACCACTACCAAACTTGTTGACTCATCGGCAGCATCTATGTCTAAGACAACCAACTTACCTCTCCAGTTACCCACGTTCCCCCGACCCCCCATACGCAAAATCGCCAATGATGCCACAGCTAGAGCTGCAGTCATCTATAGCATTGCGGATGATTTGGCCCAAACGCCAACTACCATGTCCACTCTTGAGGTACTTAAAATGTTCCCAATGCACTGGAAATCCTTACTAGACACTCTAGGGGCGGTAGACCCCTCCGATTCAAAGCTGGTCAATTTTGACATAGAAAATGGAGAGCTGCACATGCCCTCCACTATCGCCTTCCAAATCCTGATGTCCATCCGAAACTTGGTCATGCACCGATGCATAGTGGATGAGGGGGCATCCATGTGTGTCATGTCTACCTTGGTTTGGCAGAAGCTTGTATCACCTATTCTGCAACCATCTTCCACAACTCTGTGGGATTATGATGGACACCCCACTAAAGCCCAAGGAATCCTCCCTCATGTCCCCATCACGTTAGCCAGGAAGACAGTCATGATTGACATTGATATCGTCAACGCTCAATTGGATTACAACCTCCTCCTTGGGAGGAGTTACATGTACACCATGCGAGCAGTCACGTCAACTGTCTTCCGCCTCATGATGTTCCCCCACGAAGGGAAGATTGTAACAGTTGACTAGCTCACCTACCATGATCCATAAGGTTTAACAGTTCCTGCCAACATTATCCCTACCATCACCACTACTAAGCCACAAGGGGGGACCGCACATGCTAACGTCATCCCTGCAACCAATGCTGTGGTTGAAAACACAACAGCATCCCCACTGTTGAATGTGGGCTCTGGGTTGTTTACCAATCCCACCATGATGGCTCCTTTCCCATTGGTGTCACCACCACTGACGCAAAATCAAACTGTGAACTTGTGCATGGTCTCATCAAGCACCGCTGCACCCAAAAAACAACCACAGCCACAGCCCCAACCACAACCAAGACACCATCCACAGTCGTAACGCCAATGGCAGCTGCAACACCACCCATAGTAGCAGCATTACGCACAGCCGCAACCACAACCTCACCCCCACATGCAACCAGCTGGGAGTTATGTGGGCTCATCTCTGGTCCATACAATTCCCTTCCTCTTTCCCCCACCTGGTGTCATGAGCAAACCGGTCATGGCCACTTTAATCCTACCCAACATTATGTTGGGGATCCCGGTGTGGTATCTAGACCCACCAACTCAACCACTAGTGCCCCAGGTTGTGTTAACTCCGGTGCAACCCATTGTGATTGAGTCTCACCCCTCACCTGGTCTGCATAGGCCAACTACCGCACCCGCATCTACACCACCCCAAACCAAACGGGCGAGGGGGAAAAACACCAAAGCCACCGCAAAACCATGACCAGTACCACCTTGTGCCATTTGCGAACAACAGGGCCACCCAACTCAGGATTGCCCTGAAATCCCTGTGATCTGTGTGCATCTGGATTCCATGGATACGAATGAAAACATCCCCGTGGTTGAACTCCCAACCACGCCAGTAGTAAAGAACAAGGCATTAAGGATGAACCATGCTTGCGCCCTTTGCGGCTTGTATGGACATTACTCCCACCATTGCCAAGACCTCCCCGAATTTCGAATGGCTCTTGCCGACCTCTATCACCATTCCCCTAAGTCTGAGATCCCCTTGATCGAAGAAGTTCACCCACCATCACCTCCTTCGTCCGACACCATGTCCATTTACATGATGTCTAGTTCCCCCAACCAGCTCACTCCCATCTCCAACGACGGTCCATCACACTTGTCACTTCGTTGCTTCAACAATGATGAGGAGATCCTTGAAGCTCTGACCGCCTCAGAATACCCATGGGACGACATGCACCATCGCTCGTTCTTCCTCCTGGAAGAGCTTGTGTCGCAGTCTAACCATTTTTCCATGGAGACCAAATATTTCATCCATGGGAAGGTTGACTGTTTCAAGAACCCAATCCCAGCACCATATTCCTTCGAATAAGGGAACATGGAAAACATTTTGCCAACAATTAAAATCGACATCTCAACCAACTATGAGATCATTGAAGAAATCATGCTGGGGGCATCTTGCTCCCCAGAAGAGGTTGATGCCTATACCACTCTCTTCCAAGAAGTTCACGACATCTTCACCTAGTCATACACTAAAATTCCCGGCTTAGATCCATCCATCATGGAGCACCACATTGACACATGACTTGATGTGGCACCCATCTGCTAGAAGCAATGGCCCATCCATCCATCCAAAGTGGCTGCGGTAAAATTTGAGATAGAGAAGCTACGCACAGTCGGCTTCATTTATCCCATTGCATATACAACTTGGGTTTCTAATCCTATTCTCGTGAATAAAAAACAGGGTACCATTCATGTTTGCATAGACTTCCATGATCTCAATGGGGCATGTCCCAAAGACAACTTCCCCACATTGTTCATTGACCAGATAATCGATGCATGCGCCGAACATGAGGCCTTCTCCTTCATGGATGGTTTTTCCGGATACAACGAAATCCAAATCTAGAAAGAAGACCATTTCAAAATGGCATTCACAACTCCATGGGGCACATTCGCCTACCAATTCATGCCCTTTGGCTTCAAGAATGCCGGAGCCACCTTCCAGCATGCCATGACACGCTGCTTCCACAATCTTACTCACATCACGTTGGTATGTTTCAACAACCTCATCGTGTGGTTACAAAGCCACACACAACACATAAATGACTTGCGACAAGTCTTAATGCGATGTCGCTAGTACAGAATCCGCTTGAACCCATTCAAGTGTGTTTTCTATGTCCCCACGGGCCGTCTCCAAGGATTCATCGTGTCACACAAAGGAATGACCGTTGATCCTAGGAAAGTCCAAATGACTTTCCCCCTAATGTCACCCCTTTGAGTGACAACGTCCTTAATTGTATTATAGTCTTTTCATTTTTTTTTTACACATTTTTTCCTGATTGAGTCTTATGTATCATTTCCTCTCATTGCTTCAGAAGGAGCACTCCTCAGATCGCTATTTGGGATTCACAGATGGAGCAAGCAGATGGTACCCGAATCAGAAGGATCACTCCTCAGATCGCTATATGGGATTCGCATATGGAGCAAGAAGATGGTACCCGAACCTCGCCTCAGCTTTATGGGTAATCTACTCCCCATCGCATGAGTTGATACACATCGACGGAATATGCGTGGGCACCATGACCAACAAACAGGTGGAATATCAGATGGTGTCAATGGCCTTTTGGCTGTCGCTCTACTATTAGGAATTCACCATCTGGATTTCTTCTTAGACTCTCAGCTACTTGTTTCTCAACTGAACAACCATTACCGAGTTCGCAATCCCTGCCTCTTTATAAAGTACCTGCGCACTAAACACATGGTCAGAACATTTGAATCCATCACATTCACACATGTTCTCAGGAACCTCAATAATGTCAAAGATCAAATGGCTAATGACATTCTAAATTGGCACATCTACAACAGCATATAGGAAACATACAACCATAACATAATGCATCATCATGTCTAAAAATACACACATAATAAAACCATGAAATCGTATCCATGAAAGACTCACATAATAAAACCATGAAAGCGCATCCACGTGTGTCAAAAATATATATAAACATAAATCCATAAGTCGCATGTCCACAATATGCCCAATACAAAAAGAGAGAAGCCACATATGCTTTCTCAACAGGATATACATAAGCGATACAAAAACCCCTAAGGCCACCTATGCACTAAGGGTTAGCCCCACAAGGCTACTAATTTGATTTAGACCCATCATCTGACTCAGACTCATCATCTTCTAAAGAAGATGAATCCAATGCAAGCACACCACCTCTCGCCATTCGGCGAAAGTTCTCGCACGCCATGACCATCTTCCTCATCACGCCCGTTAGCTCGGGAGGAAGATTGTGAACAGCAACAATAAAGTTGGTATTCAGATGCTGCCAACCAACATCTAACACCCTAGTAGCCATCTCCTCCATGTATGGCACCATCCAATCCATGTCCCGCTGTCACCTGCAAGGGTTCCCAGAAGGGGCCACCGCAGCAGCTGCCGTAGGAGGCACGGTAACAACCTGCCTCTGATGCCCAGGTGGCGGGAAAGGACCAACATATGCACACATAACCAAGGACACCATCAGTCCACATACATCAACATGAAAATCACTAGCCAACTCAACTATACTATGCACAAAGATGAACATAAAAACATCAAGCATACATACCAGTTGGTCCCCAAGCCTGACTAGGAGGTCAAGGAATCTCAGGATCTCCATGGAAGTCCATACCCATGTACGGGTACTCCTCAATCACCACAGGAAGCTGGAGCCACTGCTCCAACAACTCCTCCATGAAAAAGCGGCCCACTCTACCACCACCCTCATGGATCATCATCTGGCACCACCTATACATCCTCGGCTCCCGCGAACCACTATCCTCCATAGCCCGATGAGGACGAAGTGTAGGTACTTTCTCAAAGAAGAAAGCACATAGAAAGGAGCCAAAGCAAAAACCCGCACTAGTAGTATTTGACCTGTTCAGCTGATGCCAAATAGCCTATAAGTACATCTAGCCCCATGCATAATAAGTGCCACCAATGGCACACTCGACTAACTGCAGCTGACCACCAAAAATCTTGTGGCTCCCCGTTGTTATAGCTGATTTCACCACTCCAAGTGAATCACACTTTGTATGGCCTTCCCCTGTCCTATTGCAGACTCCTTAGACCCCATGGACCATTTTTTTTCCTTTGATGTTTCCTTGATCATCCCTAAGAACATGTGAAAAATGATACACGTGACTTTTAATCCTATAAGCACGTATATACGCGGGTTTGACCACTAAAACCGCGTACATTAGGATGTGTACAAAATCCAAAAAGAAATCCAAATCTTTTTGGATTTTTCCTTAACATGGATCTGACTCATTTGACTCCTGGCCTTCCCTATGCCTTGAGATCACTCGGATTCAACCTTTCATTAACCCTTTGAAAAGCTATATAAGGAACCCCTTGGTACATTGAAGGAAAGAAGAGAGAATTGAGAGAAAGAAACTATAGTCCATTGTTACCAGAACTTATGCTTGAGTCTGCATCCCTTTGTCCCTTGGAGCACTAGTTCTTCCCAAGCTTTCCTTTTGCTTATGAGCTTGCTATTAAGAGATGGAGGATTGAGGTGATGGAGGCCCAAGTGGGGGATTTAGTTTCTCCAGTTCACAGACGTGCTGTCAGAGGTTGTAACTTGTAATCTTTGATTTATATTAATAGAAATATCTTTTCCTGTCCAATAATGTGTGTTTGAATGAATATTTTATTTATGGGATTATGTCAAATACTTGTACATTATTGATTATATATGCTCGAATAGAACTAACACCATGATATATAGAATGCTTGTATTGTTTATTTGTTGTTGAGGAAGTAATCTATCAATTCAAGCTAAAGTTGGAAAGCTCAATGGGGATCTACTTCAACCGTCTGGAATAAGGTATGAGGTCTGATCCTTTAGTGTTAGACATTTAATTTCTATTGCATATTGGAAAGGATTGATTTTTGGAGTCAAGCTGTCTGTTGTGGTACCCCAAGCCATAGGAATTTCTCTCCGTAACAAAATTGGTGACTCCGCTGGGGAGTTCCTAGTAGTTGTCCTTTGGGGGTTGTTTTATCGGCATTCAATGAATTTGAATTGCTCTTTCTCTCTTGTTTCTGTGTCGGGTCTGGGGGCATGTATGCCTGGTAGTGTCTGATTGGTGTGAAGTTTGTCTCAGCCTGTCTGTTTTCCTTGAGTGTTAGTTTTTCAACATTTAAGCTAGCATTATGTTAGGATCTTTACTGAGAGAATAACAAGTACAGCAATCAAAACACAAGAGACAATGAACACAATGTTTTTGATTGAGGAAACCATAAATGGAGAAAACCTTGAAACTTCCTCAAATAGAATCACCACAAGATGTAAGACCCCAAAACAGTAAGATGCACTCCCAACAGCAGTAGTCTTCTTCTTCTGTCTAGTCCCAGTATTTCCTTCCTCACTAATG
>LPNX010052593.1:271364-296161 GCA_001517045.1 Pseudotsuga menziesii
ACAATTGATAAATAGAGAGACTCTCACTCTCTATTTATATTCTTCCGTTCACTTGAAGTGCACTTAATCATGTCGGCCCAACTTAACAATTACTTACTAGAGCCTACACCTTAATGAGTGTATAATAACTCTAGTGCCCCGAAACTGTGGGGACTTCCACAATGACTTGACAATACTTTTTTACATTATTAATCCTCCCGATTGGAACATCGGGGCATGACAACATGACTCAAATACATAATAGAAAAATCTCGGAATAAACATCGGGTTACAATATATAAGATACATAAAAGAATACATTCTGAAGTTACATATACATCAACACTCCCTCTTAACTAGGAAGGTATTCTTTCGACACAATTCTCAGCACTGGTCTTATTCTCTGGATCAACTGGATCATCTTTGTCTTCAAGTAATCTTCGTCTTCAATTCATCTTCATTATCAGATCTGGATCATCTCTCGATCTGGATCATCATCACTGGACTGGATCTGGATCATCACTTGATCTGGATCTAGATCTGGATCATCACTGCTGGATCTGGATCATCACTCGATCTGGATCTCTCGGAGTCATCATAACTGGATCTGGATCATCTTTGGTCATCATCATGTGTGTACTATCGCGTCATAGGAATTTCTACAGAGCCAGCCCTTTTTCATGCTGGTTGTAGGCCTAGCCACAAGGTAGGTCTTCGCCCAGCACTTACATCTGACCTGCTCGTCAGAAACGCACGCCCAACACTAACATCTGATCATGTAGTAAAATACAATCACATCAAAAAGGCCCAGCACTCACATTCACCAGCATGGTAGGCACATCAACTATCATCTGTGAAATGGCTCTACACTTATATTTGACCTACTCATCAGAAAGGCACACTTCCATCCAGGTGGGAACACATCCTACTCATAGTGATGAAAGGTTTCCACACTTTCACCCAAGCTGGAATCACATCCTGCTCACAATGATGGAAGACTTCTATCCAGGCGGGAACACATCCTACTCACAGTGATGAAAGGTTTCCACACTTTCACCCAGGCTGGAATCGCATCCTGCTCATAGTGATAGAAGATTTCTGCACTTACATCTGACCTACTCGTCAGAAGGGCATGCACTCACATCTGACCTGGTAGGAACTGAATCCTACACCCTCATCAGAATGGCCCCCAGTCCCAGACTGAGCTACCTGGTAACTGACCAGGTGCCTCCACTCTCCCGAAGAGTGGCAGTTGCCCTTACATCTGTCCTACTCGACAGAATGGCCAGCACTCACATCTGACATGGGAGGAACTTAATCCTTTAGCCATGAACAGAATGGCTCAGCCCTTACATCTGACCTGCTCATCAGAATGGTTCTCTCAGTCCTAGACTGAGTGTTCCTGGTAACTAACCAGGTGCCTCCATTCCCAAAATGGTAGTTAGCACTCATATCTGACATGGAAGGAACCAAATCCTCTCACCATGACAGAATGGCTCAACCCTTACATCTGACCTGCTCGTCAGAATGGATTTGGATCTCTAGCACTCATATCTGACATGGAAGGAACTGAAACCTCTCACCATGATAGAATGGCTACGGGTCTCATCACTTTCTATTAGAAGGAACCTTGATCTGGAGCACACCAAGTCTCTATCTGAAGTACTCGAACTTCAGCCTATCCAATGGCTTCGTCAATACATCAGCTATCTGTTCCTCCGTCGCAACATACTGGAGCTTCACTGCTCCTCTCTGTACCATATCCCTGATATAGTGATACTTGATCTCGATATGCTTCGACTTGTCATGGAACACTGGATTCTCTGACAACTTCACGCAACTCTAGTTGTCACAATGTATACAAGTAGCATCCAACTGGAGATCAAATATATCAGATAGTAGCTTCCGCAGCCATACTGCCTCACAACTAGCTGAACAAGCTGCGACATACTCTACTTCAGCTGTACTCAGTGCCACACAGGATTGTTTCCTGCTAAACCAAGAGATCACACCTAATCCCATACTAAAGAAACATCTTAAAGTACTCTTCCTGTCGATGGCACTGCCTGCCCAATCTGAATCAACATAACCCTCCAGGTTAATCTTCTGATTTGCATCGTACTTGAGCCCATAATCAATTGTACCCTTCAGGTACCTCAGAATATGCTTTGCAGCAATCAAGTGAACACTTCTCGGATCTGTCAAGTATTGGATCAAGGTGTTCACAGCAAAGCAAATGTCTGGTCTCGTATTCATCAGGTACATCATTGATCCAATCATCTGACGATACATCATAGCATCAACCGAATCTGATGAAGCATCATTCAATAGCTTCAGATTCGATGCCATAGGTGTGGCCATAGTCTTGTAGTTCATCATCCCAAACCTCTTCAGGATCTCTACTGCATACTTCTCTTGTCCAAGGAAGATTCCATCCACACTCTGCCACACCTCCATGCCTAGAACAATAGTGCATCGACACATAACAGGAACATCACTGGTCTTCCACCTTCATCCTTGAAGCAAAGGTTAGAATCCACTTTACTCTCAGTAAATCCTAGAGTCATCGGTAATCTGCCCATCCTGTCATACCATGTCAAACCTTAGATCTTCTGTAGTCACTCCCTCTGAAGCGAAGCATCATACTCCCTCTGTCTTCTGTGCTCTATGCATTGAAAACATTCGGTACCGGAGTGACAAGTAGCTTCCTATGCTACTAATATTCTATGTGATCATCTAGTGTATATACTTGCATCTTCAACCTTGTAGCAAAGTTTAAGATCTTCATCAATCTCATCATGTATGTGTTTCAACTCTTACTGGCTGCAAATGTCTCTTCGTATTCTAGGCCTTCCTTTTGTGAGAAGCCTCATGCTACGAATCTTGCTTTGTATCCTACGATGTTTCCATCTACTACATGATGGAACTATGAACTTCTCTTCATGTCTCGATACTACGCCCTGACATCATTCTTCTTGAACTAGTCTTCCCTTTCTTCTTGGTGGCTGGAAGGTTCTGCATCAATGATGTCACTGCACTCGTCATATTATTCTTTGTCTTTGAACTGTCGTCTCTTGTTCTTCGAAACAAGTTTTCATTCTTCTTTGCTTGCAGGTGAATATGTATGCGATATTTCCTACAAGTCAAATGCATTTGTATGGTTAGAACATTTCATAAGGAATATTCATACTGGCAAGTTCTTATGCATAAATATATGATCATGCAACTACTTTAGCCAATACAACATTCATCCATATCTCATTGAAACTTTCTAGATTCCTTCCATCTCTACCAGGACAACATTGAGATTGTGCACTAATCCAATATGTCAGCAAAGAGGTTTCATTCTAGATAAGTAGCAATGGAGAATTTGTATAGCACCATGAGCTACTTACCTATCACATGCATATTAGTAGTATACTATCGTTAATGCAAAAATCCTATCATGCATGATACATCAACTGAATATAAACAAATGCATAACAAAACAATATCATGAAATGACAATTGAATACTTATCTTTATTCATGGGTAGACTCCTTCTTGAGTCTTCAAATTCATCGTCTTCTTCATTCATAATAGCATCGTTTCTTATCCAAAAGCTAAGGTGGATAAGAAGTTCTTCAAGAGTTGAGTTCTTCATATTCCTCATTGCTTGAGGGATCTTCTTTGGATGGTAAGAGCTTGATCTTCAGTTGCTCCCACCTTCTCTTCTCGAGCTTCTTCTTCTTGTGAGTTATCTTCCCAGAGTCTACTGAAATTAATCACTTCCTTCTGGCACACATTCCTCGAATGAATGAATCCCACGATCCTGGGAGGCCATTCAAAATGGCCATCACCACTTCTGCATTCTTCACTTCTTCTTTTACCGCTTCAAGTTGTTCTTTTATTTGAGAGACTCTTATGACTACATGGTCTCTGCATTCTGGATCTTCACATTCTTCAACTGGTTTCTTAGGGTCATATTCTGATTTCTATTCTTCCCTTCAAATAGCTTGAAATTCTGGAAGACCTTCAACAGCTTTGCTTGCAATAGGTAGTGCTCTGTAATGCACATGTGCAAGCCTTCTATGCCAAAGCTCATTTGGCTCTACTGTTTCATGGATCAAGGCTTGTTCTGGATGGCCCTTCAATTTGTACAAGCCTCCTTCTTGTTCTCCAATCATCAATAGTCTTTCCTTTTGGCCACATGATGACTTGACCATCTATGAATGCAATCCGCATTCCTTTTGCATTAATGCTGAAATGGAGAGAAGGTTCTTCTTGATTCCTGGAACAAAAAATACTTCTTTCATTGTTAGAGACTTACCAGAGTCTAGCTTGTATGAAGATTCCCCACTACCTTTTATTGGATATTGGTAGTCATCTCCTAGTTTCACCTTGTGAGGTGATTCATGTTCTGACAGTCTTACAAAGGATTCCTTGAATCCCGTCATATGTTTGGAAGCCCCACTGTCTATAAGCCAATTATCACTTCCATAAGTAATGTTACCTGTGAGAGCTGATATCAGAATATATTCATCCTCACTTGAAGAATCTTCACTTTCATATCTGGATCTCTTTCTGGATGGTTCATCATCCTCTGAAGCATGAGCATGATGTCTTCTTTGGCCTTGACCAAGTTCTTCTTGTGAAAGGCTTTGAGCCTCATCTCTCTCTGGAACTAGAACCTCTATACTCATGTAGGTGTCCAATCCATTTTCTTCAGAGAGATCAAATACTTCTATGCTTGCAATTTTTCAACTTCACCAAGCTTATCATCAAGCTAATGTGATATATCACTTTGAAATGAGAACCTCAAATGAAAATAGCAAAGGATTAGATCTTACCGATTTGAGGTGTCCGTCTTGGTTCCGGTGCTGGCTGATCTAGGGTTTGCCACAGAAACCCTAATTTTTAAAACTTGGAATATTTTAGATATGATTGGATAGACAGATAGATCTCTTCAAATGGATCTATCCAATGTACTCCTTTTCTGAAAACAGTGGAGGGAAGCTCCCGGAACAGGAAGCCCTAGATTTCCAATTTCTTCTACAGAAATCCCTATTACTATTTCTATGATATCTCCGAAATTACTGATCCACTGTGTCTGAAATTTCGCACTGCGGTAACCTCGCATCTCCTTGAACCAAAACCACAGGTTTCATCAGAATTGGTTTCACCATTTGGGATGTATGATCCTTTTCCCAAGGTGACCTGTTACAGGACTGTTCAGAACATAGAAGTTGTACGAAATGCCATGTGTCACAGGTGTATCTTTTGAGTCTGAAATTCAGACTACTGAAAGTAAAGTCCATGCCCTTTCTGGAAAATCTTCAAGAATTCCATTTGGACCTCTGTAGCCCAAGAGATTGCAGATCTCCCCAGATGTCCTGTTTAGGGATGAATTCTGGAAGATGCTGGAACTCTAACTTGGAGGGATCATATCTCCCAGAATATAGCGAATATGAGGCTGATTTTTGGACACAGTGTTCCTAAGGATTTTATCTTTTCCCATTGAAATTTTTAGCTTCTGAGACTTCTCCAACCTCTTAATATAGCGAATGTACCAAAACTTATCAGTTTTAGTATTTAGGGTTTTTCCAGCTTGGGGTCACACTAGGGTTTGACTTTCCTGGAGTTTTACCCAACCAAATTTCTTGATCCAGGTCTCTAAACTTCGGTTTTGATGAGGAGAACAATCCTATGTTGGTCTCACTCAAAAATTTCTCTTCTATAGAAAGCCCTAATTTCCGCATCGAAAACTGAAAATGCTCAGAATCGAATTCCGCTTCGACAGAAAGATGCACCCTAAGGAGGAGAGTTGTTCCACCTTACTTTTGCTAAAAATCTGTGGATGAAGGTCCACAAACTAGGAAGCCCTAGTTCCCGCAGCTGCACAGTGTGTTCTTCTCAAGTTATCTCTGATACCATGTTAGTTTTTCAACATTTAAGCTAGCATTATGTTTGGATCTTTACTGAGAGAATAACAAGTACATCAATCAAAACACAAGAGACAATGAACACAATGTTTTTGATCGGGGAAACCATAAATGGAGAAAACCCCGAAACTTCCTCAAAGATAGAATCACCACAAGATGTAAGACCCCAAAATAGTAAGATGCACTCCCAACAGCAGTAGTCTTCTTCTTCTGTCTAGTCCGAGTATTTCCTTCCTCACTAATGCGCCACACTTGAGTGAGTGAGTGATGTGTAGTGCAAGTGATAAATAGAGAGACTCTCACTCTCTATTTATATTCTTCCGTTCACTTGAAGTGCACTTAATCATGTCGGCCCAACTTAACAATTACTTACTAGAGCCTACACCTTAATGAGTGTATAATAACTCTAGTACCCTGAAACTGTGGGGACTTCCACAATGACTTGACAAGACTTGTTTACATTATTAATCCTCCCGATCGGAACATCGGGGCATGACAACATGACTCAAATACATAATAGAAACATCCCAGAATAAACATCGGGTTACAATATATAAGATACATAAAAGAGTACATTCCGAAGTTACATATACATCAACATTGAGTTTATGTACCTTTCTTCTTATACATGAGTTTTTAACTCACAGTCGCATATACACGCAGGTTTCTCTAGGATTTCTGCATATACACGCGGGTTTACTGCGAACAGTTGCATATGCCCTTGCTTTTTCCTTTTTGTGGGATTTAATTCTTTGTTGGGTGAATGTTGATATTTGTTGAGTCTCCTTTGGCACTGCCTGAGTCTGTTTAGACCTCTGTTGCATACCAGAAACATTTTTTTTAGGCTAATTTTTTTTTTTAAGAAGGTTCTTGTCATGGCATTTTCAATTTTTTGTTTGAGATTAGTGCATTAGAGTTCTTTTACCTTAGTGATTTTCTTGAGTGCTATTGGTGTGTGCTTGCAGAGTCTAGGGGTCGTAGAATCATTCTTTTGCTTTTTGCATCTCATTTTATTTCAAAAAATCCAAAAACATTTGCTTATCATCATGCATTGCATTTTGCATCTTTGCATTGTACTTGCACTAGATTTGCTTTGGAGTACTAGTTAGGACATCATATAGGAAACATTTGCATTCATATTTTGAAGAAAATTTGTGCATTTCACGTAGTAGCATACCCTGTTTTCATGGACACAATGCATTTGCATTGATTGTTAGGTGTGCATTTTACTTCATGTTGTGTCATAACACCATTAGTTACATGGTCATATCCCTATTTTGAGTAATAAATCCAATTAAAATCAATGCTAAATTAAAATGAATTACACTCTTTTCTTTTCTAGGGTGCACCAACAAGCTTAGGTTTTAGGATCTTGGAATAGTTCATTGTAAGTAAATTCTCCAAGATCACTAAACAACAACATGTATGTGTCTGTCTAGGTGAGTGTGTGAAATCCTTGGTACAACCAGTGTTTCTCAGGATCCTCCTCTCAAAAGGGAGTTAAGCACGAGGCAGTGTGAGCGGTTATTGATTGGGATGACCCCTAGTCATAATTGAGTAGCACCGGAGATATTTCCAGGATTGTATTCATATCTGGGGGCTCTTTCGAGAGTTTCGGGCTTTTCCACCCTGCCCATATGATCAATTCTGCCTAGGACTATCCACCTGAGCATTGATTATATTGAGGTGACCTTAGTGGCCTTACCTATGATATTGAGAAGGTACTTTGCAGGGGTTATTCTGCGGGTGTCCCAGCCAGGTTGGGGTCGGACAGCACAGTTGCTTTACGCATTGAAGTTGAGG
Organism: Pseudotsuga menziesii; assembly: GCA_001517045.1. Classification (NCBI taxonomy): domain Eukaryota; kingdom Viridiplantae; phylum Streptophyta; class Pinopsida; order Pinales; family Pinaceae; genus Pseudotsuga; species Pseudotsuga menziesii. The sequence goes on from LPNX010052593.1 coordinate 279,068, forward strand.
GCCACAATAATTGGTTACGTACCTCTGCTTGGTGTGTATCGGAGTCTCAAGCCTCTCCTAGGTGAGACATATCTGCTTCATTCGGGAGCTCATTTATCCATCCCTTGTTTTCCTACATTTGGCTTTATATTTTATTAGTGATTGCTCTGTGCATGATAGTTGGCCTAGGGTTTACATAAATAGAGATTCTTTTCTATTTTTTGAGTCATTGTGGATTTGGGTGCGGCTCCTCGCTGTTCTCGTCGTTTAGCAGGACTTCCACCTTCTACTTCTCCTCCTCCTTTGGGAGAGAGACCTAGACAATCCAGGCGAACTATATCGCACATTGATTCACACACCATGGGAGACCATTTAGAAGGTATTCCTGAACCACCTTCTCCAATTCATGTAGACGATGGGGAGTTCACTCCTACTTACGATCCTTCACCCGACTTAGCTGAGTTAGGTCCTGTGATTTCTGAGATAGGAACCATGAACGATAGACCTACTCACTCTAGGGTTGATTCCCCATTGACGCGTTACCGGTATGGATTGCCGGAGGATGCCAAGACTCATTTTGCACCTGCCAGCACTAGATACGGTAGTTATGCTATGTCTCGTTTCCCTACACATGATTTGGAATTTCATGTCGAATCCAAATTCAACCCTAACACTATGCCTGGGGGCATTCTCATTCCTTACCATGCGGAGAGGTTTGGGAGCACTAGTCACATTGCACCTTCCGTCCCAGTGGTGGAAGTTACATCACATATCCCTCCTAGGTCTAGGGTTAGCGATCCGATTAGGATACTAGATCTGAGATGAGTGACGATAGGCGGTAGCACGTACATTATTACTCATATTCCTTCATCCTTGGTCTCTAATTCTTCAAATGTACATCCTCCACCTTATTCGCGTGGTCCTTTGACCCGACACATGGCTACGAGTCAGGTCCGTACTGCGGTAACTAGACCGATTGTGTCTCAAGTTTACATACCACCCGTTGCTTCGGGAGGCTATTTTCATGCTTCTAGAGGTCATGTTACTACTTCCGGGACGTATATCCCTACTTTCGATATGTATATCCCTACTTTCGGAGCATATCTCCCTACCTACGGAGTGTCTCATGGGGCATTGCATGCGATGACTTATGGACCCTATTATGGGACGTAGCATGGACAGGGTTCTTCACCTTATGGAGGCAGGTATCAACAACCTACTTACTCTCCTAATTATGGCTTTATAGCTCCTACTAGTCAAGGTCCACCACACTATGGTGCTTCCATGCCACCCTATACGGGTCATACAGGAGGAGGACACTATGGCCAAGGCCATGGTGGTAATCAGCCCTATATGAATCAGGGAGCAGTCCATCAACCGCATCATCCTAGGCTCCCTTTCCTTATGACGCTCAATCTTCCTGACTTGTTGAGACTGACGAACGATCCCGTGGCTCACGACCCGGCTTGGTTGGCTGTCCCTACCAAACTTCCTTCGGACATACCTAAGTTCAAGGGAAAACTGGGAGAGGATCTGAGCGAACACGTTACTACGTTTCACCTATGGTGCTCTTCGAATTCCTTACATCAAGACTCAGTCCGTTTGAGACTATTTCAACACACCCTTACAGGGCCTGCCACAAAGTGGTATATAGAGTTACCTAGGGGAGCTTTCGCTTTGTTCGACGACCTTGCGATGACTTTTCTTAATCACTTCCAGCTACCAGTACGTTATGACATTGGTACTGAACTATTGTCAACATTTCGGCAAGATAAAGCCACACATATCTCTAATCATATTCAAGAGTGGTGTAGACGAAAGAGGTTAATTAAAGCCTTTATACCGCCGGAGTTCCTCCTCGAGTGGTTCCTCAAGTTGTTGTTTCCATATATAGCGAAGGATGTTTCCACATCCGGAGTGCAGAATGAGGAACAAGCGATTTTTAGGGCACAGGAACTAGACTTGATTTATGCTCAGTCCGATTTGTTGTATGAGATTATTCCAAATGCTCCTCGTTCCAGTTTAGACCCCAAAGTCAAACCTGGACCACATGCCGATGGAATTGTGGGTTGTGCAAGTGTGAAACCTGCAGATTCAGTTGCAAAACAAGTTAGTCAATTGTCAATCAACCAATCTGCTTTGGGACAAGCTACGAATTCGTCTCAACCCACCCAAACGACGAGTGTACTTTCTGTGCAATCGTCGGACCAGAAGGGTAACCAACAGCCCGGACGGAATAGAAAAAAGGGTAAAAATAATCGAAAGGGTGGGAATAAGAATGAGAATGCTAACAGTAATGACAAGAATGGCCAAAATGCTAGGGGGGAAAAGCAAGCTAAACGTAAGGTTAAGCTCCATTGCAAGTTATGTAAGGACAATCACCTCACTTACTTGTGCCCTCGTACAGAAGAAGCTTCGAGATTCTTGGCACAGGGCCCAGCTATGTTAACTAACCCTTTACCGCATAATCAAAATATGAACTCGAAGTCCCATGACTAGTCTGGTGATGATCATGATCCACCGAAGGGTAGTGGTCATGGGTGCATTAACATGGTCCGTGCTGCAAAAGTTGTGACCTATGCGAAAGATTATGGTTCGTCACAACCCAGCCTAGGCAAAGAGCCTGATCCACTAGGGTCCCCTTTGTGTATTAAGAAACCTATGGATAAACCTGAGACTACACCTCGCATTCCTAAGGGAGTCCTTAAGCATTCAGGGCATAATCCAAATGCCCGAGCTGCCCAAAACTATTCAATTGTCGAGGATTTGGGCCACATTCCTTGTGCGATGTCTGCATTGGAAGTGCTTCAGAGTTGTCCTTCGCAAAGGAAGGCATTGTTGTCTGCCCTTGGTATGAACGATGATGATTCTTCCTCTGTGATCAAATTTGAAACCGTAGGACTTTAGCGTCTCTTGCCCTACTATGTGTCTCTTTTGGTTCACGTAGAATGTCTTAATATGACCGTCAAGCGCACTATGATTGACGAGGGCACTTCTACTTCTCCCGACCATTCCCCCACTCCATCACCACCACCACCACTATATCCACCACCAACACCACCACCCCTAGAGTCAGAGACAGGGCCACCACAACCAAGTACATTGACCCAACCAGAGGTATCTACCATCCCACCCCCCCAATCAGACAAACCATCAACTTCTAAACCACAAACCCAAGTTCCTGGATCAACTGTTGCAAGTACACAAGAGACAAAAGTTGGAAAGCACAAAAAAAGGAAGGAGCATCATGGGAAGGCCCCCAAAATTCAAATTAGCTTAAGGGACACAAGTTCCTTAACCGAATCAGAGATGGGACAGCTCCTCAAAACCCTAGCAAGCAAAGTAAAGTCGAGGAGTACTAGGAAAACTCAAGAACTTCAGGCCAAACACATAGAACAGATCAAGTTTCTTGACAAATGCAGGAATTTGGCCCAATCCGTCCTGCCAAGCCCCATTGAGATCGACACAGATAGACCACTTGAAAGAGCGTATCAACTATTCGAGAGCATGGTGTCGACCCTCCAAGTGCACCTTCAGGAAACTAAGGAGGAACAGAAAGAGGAGACTGCCAGACTGCTACTAGCATAGCACACTGCATTTTTAGAAGCATACAAAGTCTTGCAGGACCATCTGGAGGAGTCTGTCGTAACCGAAGAAGTAATAAGAGGCTAGCCTACTTACTATGGGAAAGTTTACCAGTAGACACGACAGACCCGACAAGGGATTCAGGCATTAGAGAGTAGGAAAACCATGGAGACAACACTTAGACCAACAATAGGAGATCAGATAGTACTGGAAACCACCAAACTGCAGAAACTGGAATGGGAAGCACATTAGTGGGTGCAACAAGCTCTCCCCAACTCAGAGAAAGTCGACGTCATATGCCCATAGATGAAATGACTTATCGAGACTGCAGATGAGCAGAACTAGTTCATAGGCCCCAACATGGAAAGGATAGCTGAAATCCCCATCTCGGAGAAGATGTCAGTCCTGTCAAGCTTAACTACACTGATCATCGACATCCAGAAATCTTTGCAGAGTTGGACAGATTTCCAACATCACCTCGCCATCACAGCTCTAGCCATTGTTGAGGTCTGTGTACAGAAACGACCAACTATCCGTCTTCACAGCCCGCCACAGTAAACTTTTAAAGGACCAAAAAAAAAAATTGTGTACATCCCTGTTTCTTCAGGATGAAGAAACGTTTTGTTCTTGGGGGAGATGTAGAAGGAGCAAGTCGATCAGTCGACTTGAACGAGGTCTGACTTAGTCGATCGACTGACTAAGTCAATGGGATGACTTCGTCGATCAGCTGACTAAGTTGGTCGACCGACTAAAACAAGAGATTAGGTCGGCCATCTAAAGTCACATCGGTTCATCGAACCAATAGGTAGTTATTTTGTAACCGTTTGTAAATCATATATATTAGGCTGTTGAGCCAGACGAGAAATTGGTTCAATTCTCTGCATTGTATGGACTCATTGTAATAATATAATCTATTTTAATTCTATCTGTTCTGATCACTTGTCTCTGTTTAGATTTATATATGTTTTAGTGTGTATTATTGGTAACCTTATGTGATCTGTGAGATTACAACAAGGACCAACATAAGACTGCATTTATTTGTCATTGGGGAACGTTTGCATATCAGAAAATTCCTTTCGGCCTTAAAAATGCCAGAGCTACATTTCAGCGGGAAATGACCTTGATCTTCCATGATCTCAAGTCAATTATTGAGGTATTTTTGGATGACCTTGCTGCTCATTTTCGCATGAGAATGCGTCATCCCTATCACTTGAGATTGGTATTCAAAAAATGTCGGCACTATTCGGTTAGATTAAATCCTCACAAGTGCATCTTTTGTGTGAAATCAAGGCGTTTGTTAGGATTCATCATTTCTAAAGAGGGTATAAGAGTCGACCCTTTGAAGGTTGAGGCAATACTTCAGTTGTCTCCCCCGAAGAATATTCATCATCTTCAGTGTTTGCAAGGCACAAAAAACTTTTTACGAATATTTGTTGTCAACTTTGCCAATTTGACTAGAGGCTTCATGCATCTTTTGAAGAAGGACACCCCCTTTTATTGGGATGAGCGAGCCCAGGAGTCCTTCGATGCACTCAAGTGACCCCTAGCATCGGCCCCGGTGATTAGTACCCCGGATTATAGCCGTGATTTTCTATTATATGTGGCCGTGTCATTAGAGACGATTGGTATGGTTTTGGTTCAAGAGGATGAGGAGCTCCAAGAGCATGTCATATATTATTTGAGCTGGAACCTCATTGACGTAGAGATTCATTATTCTCATGTCGAGAAGCTTGCTTTAGCTACCGTACATGTAGTTCAGCAGTTGAGACATTATGTTCTCCTTCGCCAGACCTTGGTTGTAGCCCATGTCAATCCTTTTCAATTTGTCCTCACCCGAAGGATGATTGGGGGGGAATATAATAAATGGATTGTCATTCTGCAAGAATTCAATCTTGAGTTTGTTTCGGAAAAATTGAAGAAGTCTTTAATTTTTGCAGAGCTTATATCGGATTTCCCAAGCAAAGCCGAGGAGTTGGTTTGTGAAGATACGTTTGTCGATGAACACATCTTCTTAATCTCAACGTTAGACCCATGGTATGGGGATATCATAATATATTTACAAACACTGAAGACCCCTACTCACCTCTCACGAGATGAACGACGACGATTACATCACGTCTCTAAGAATTACCTCAAAGTGGATAACACTTTGTACCACCATGGGGTAGATTCCATTTTACAACATTGTTTAACTCATGAAGAGGCTGAGGTAGTACTGAATGATTGCCACGGAGGGGCATGTGGTGGTCATTTATCTAGGCTTTCTGCAGCTCAAAATATTTTAAGAGCGGGTTATTTTTGGCTGTCAATTTTTAAAGATTGTGTTGATGCTTCAAGAAGTGCCACCCTTGCCAGGTGTTCACATGTAATATGCGCTCAAAACCTGCCCCGTTACATCCCATTATCACCGCCGATCCCTTCACTAAGTGGGGGCTCAATTTTATGGATTGCAACCCAGCTTTGGCTGGGGGGAACCATCATATTATAGTGGTTGTTGATTACTTCATGAAATAGACTGAGGCTATGCCTACAGTAAAATCCGACGGTGAGACAGCCGCTCACTTTGTGTTCAACCAAATTATTACTCGGTTCGGGATTCCGAAAGAGCTTGTCACTGACCATGGCTCGCACTTTCAGAACCATATGATGGAAGAGTTGGCATCCAAGTTAGGGTATAAGCAAGAGCATTCCTCTTCTTACTACCCTCAAGCGAATGGATAGGTAGAGGTAGTGAATAAATCACTCAAATCCATTCTCCAACAAACCATCGCACAAAGCAAGAACAATTAGCACATCATGTTATATCCTGCTTTGTGGGCATATCGAACCGCTGTTAAGACTGCCACTGGTTTTTCTCCATATCAGCTTGTACATGGAGTGGAGTCGATATTGCTGGTTGAATGCGAAATTCCTTCATTGAAGCTAGCTATAGAACTCTTACTGGACACTTCCCCATTGGAGGATCATTTGGTTCACCTTGAGCAACTTGATGAGCAGCGTCGGGATGCCTTGGTGACTCTAGAAGTCAATAAACATCGCGTAAAGGTCCAGTACGATAAATCTATCCATCCAATGAGGTTTAGTGAAGGAGACTTGGTCCTTTTGTGGGACCAACCGAAAGAACCCTTGGGGGCAAGGAAATTTAATCCTATGTGGCGTGGTCCTTACGTGGTCAAGTGTGTGTTAGAGAAGGGTGTGTATGAGTTAGTGGATTACGAAGGAACGGCCTTGGCGGAGCCTAGAAATGGGCTCTATCTCAAGAAATACTATGCATGATCTTTAGCCAAGGCTGCTTATTGTATATTATTGTACAGTTTTGCATAGTTAGGTATTTTTCTTATCGTGATCAGGTTGGTGATTAGTTTTCGTTTCTTTTGGAAGATGTCAATGGAATCTTCCACTTACGTAGGATTCATGGATGGTGCAAGCTGTCACACTCAACACTCATCCTTTGCCTCTTGGATAATTTATACTCCTATAGGTCAGGTACTGTCTTCAGGAGGCGTATATCTACGACCATCTTCCAACAATGTTGCTGAATACAACGCCATTATCGAGCTTCTACTGGATGCAATTTTACATGGCGTTCTATCTCTTGAGGTACGTCTTGATTCGGAGTTAGTAGTGTCACAGGTCAATGGTTTGTACCATGTTAGAGATCCGATGTTATTAAGAATATTCTTGCATGTGAGATTGTTAGAACGACAATTTGACAATATAACATATATACACATTCCAAGAAATAATAATCAAGTTGCTGACTCATATGCTAACTACGTGTTAGATTGGCATTTGTTTCATTCATAATAAATTAATCACAAACACAATTTTTACACATGTAAATAAATAAATCGATCACCATAAAACTTTTTATATATACATCCAAAATGTGATAATACATAGTGTCATGATACAAAATTGGGGCTTTCAAGCCACCATCATATAATACACGGTATTACAAAATGTATACACTCCCAGGTGTCTAATCCTATGGAGGAGGAGGAGGGTTGTGATCATGGAAGGTCACTACGGCTCTAGCTAGCCGTCGGAATAAACGCACCCATGTGCATGGTACACCCACCACTTGTCGTTGCATAGCCTCATGCAAGTCCTTGACTTGCGCCATGGGAACTCTATGTGTCAATCTCACAAAATTGGTATGAATGCTCTGGAGCATCTTCTCCGCATCCACACCCGTGATGTCATCTCCTCTTCCCCTTCGTCTATGACGAGGGAAGCCCTCTGGCTGCCGTGGTCCCACATCTGCACAAAAAGGGTAGATGTCACTATGTATTGTCACGCAAAAATATGTCTTTTTGATTCCAAATAATCAAGAAAATACAAAAAAATTAAATAACTCAAAATTTAAAAAAAAAAAGAGAGGGAGAGAGGGTCGAGATTCGTTACCTATAGCACCGTATGCGGATCCTGGTGGTAACGGCATGTCCGGGTCCCCCCAGAAATCTATCCCTGCATAGGGGTAGTCATCAATGGAAACTATCTGTCGTCACCACCACGGAAAGAACTCAACTGGATATGGGTTTCCCACCCTACCACCCCCAGTCTGCGCATAGCATTTTCCCAACACCGTTGGGCCAGATCTTGAACCCCGTGAAGAGGAACATCCACTCTGGGGATCAATCCTGGAACATGCTCAAAATATTGTTGAACCCAAAGTTCTGCACCCTGCCTTCCTTACACTCACTGAGCTGATGTTTCATGTTGATCAGTAGTGTAGTGCTCCAGTCATAGATCGTGGGTCTCATGGACTCCACAGCATAGAACATCAGAGGCCGTGAGGCCTGGTGGAGTGATTCCAAGCCTGCTATCCTGCCTAGTGTCAATAATATGGCATTTAGGCCTAGCACCTGTATAGCATTGGTAGGGACCTGACTCCCCACCTTCTCTGTGTCTAGATAACAGTACACCGTAATGTACTCATCAATAGTCAGGCCACCTCCTGGCCCACCACGAGAATGAAGGTTCACCACTTCCCCTCGTCTAGAGAGCCCAGTAATGAAGTATATGTCCTCCACCTCTATGGTGAGGGACATCCCATCTATTTGGAAGGACTTCGAGTATGGATCCTAGTAATCCACCAGCATCTATAATAGTTTTGGGTTGGCCCTCAAACCACCAAGACACCAAAACTTGTAGAGTCTGCATGCACGTAGAGCTTGTTGATCCATTAAATCGGCCCTTACTGCTTCCTCTACTTCACCATGCTCACGCTCTCTCCACTCTAGGACCATCCTGCACAAGAAATTGTAAATTTGACCATTAATTTATTGAAAAAAAAAATATGTGTGGCCTCATACGCGACTATTTTCAAAACATCCGGGTATGTACGCAGGTTCGAAGGCATTTTCCGTGTATATCCAACCCTATACGCAAAAAAAACCTCGATTTCCATGTGCGCCACAGTGCACATTTTGGGTTGGCCTAGAAAGCTTAATTGACCATGGAAATTCATAAAAAATATATCAAAATGAAAGAGGAGAGCATGAGTAAATACCTAGAAGAAACGATAGTGGATTCCGCCAGCTGGATCTCCTGGAATTCGTTGTTGAAAATCAGAGCTCAAATGGGTAAAAGTTTCAAATGATTTATAATATTTTGAATTGTTTACTATTTATAGAAAATTTTCAAATATTTGAAAATTTTTACCCCCTTTCCTATAGTTTCGACATTTTCTAACCATTTTGGACCGTTTTTGACATAATTCGTAATGTAGAGGACCTTTTTCAGTGTCATTTCAGCCATTTGATTGACCCGTTCGTGCCGATCTCAGGTATCATATCTAAACTGGAATATAGGTTAGGTTTCATCACCATTTTCATTTTGCATAACCTTATGACCATCTCATCATGACCTTAGGTACAAACCCACTCTATTATTTCACGGAACCTTCTTGCTGCTTTAGAAGTGGTATGATATGAGTGGTAGAGCTTTACCTTACATGGGTACCCTATTTAGTGACTTATTTGCATTTGGTTCCCATGTTGACGTTTTCTCCTTTAGGGTGTGGGAGTCCATTGTATAGTACTGCCATGACATTTTGCAAGAGCCTCATACTCCTCTTGATCTTTTCCTGGACTATTTCCCTCAGGACTCCCTCATGTCAAGTTGTGAATGCATTATCATGAGCTTTTCATGCCTTATTGAGCTTTATGCCAGCTTCCCTGACATTGCATTTCAGCCATATATCCCGAGCTTGTCTCATGTCTAGCCATGCAGAGCCATTTTATATATATCCTTTGTAGCTTGATTCCCTTTCTACCGGGAGGGGATTTTTCCCTCGAGTGTTGATATCCTACACATGTATCCTTGCATTGAGCATAGGTATGTTCCACTGCTTGGAACTAGTTTGTTTTCCTTTATGACAGTCATCTCCTCCTAGTATGTAACTATAAAGCTATTTTATTCTTTTTTCAAGCTTTTTAAATAACTGAAAAAGTCCAAAAAAATAAAAAAACCAAAATGCTGGAAAAGGAAATATGTTATCTGTGGCAGCTGTCGAGTCATGTCGCCTTTGAACAGAGCACTATATATCGCATCCATTGGTTTGGTTATAGTTTGACTTTAGGAGCTATACTCGTTTATCTGAGTTTATCTCCACCGACTAGTTAAGCTTCCAGTCCCTGTGGAGCCTCTGTCGATTCCTCCTGTGTCGCAGAGATGTCCCAATTTGTATATTGAGTCTATGCTTCCTTCATTCAGTCACCATGTGTTTTTATGCTCTTGTTTGAAGGAAGTTGAAGCCTGAGTCAGCCCTTCCTCAATTATCTTGACTTTACATGTCGGCCATTCCTGGTACAGTTACTGGTTCGTGCACCTTATGATCGAGTCCTTCCACATTATACAGCTTTGCTGAGTACCTCATGTTGGATGATGGGGGATGCCTTAATGCCCTCCTTCCAGCAGATTTCATCCCATCGACTTCAGATCATTTATTCTGGGATTGGAATCTAGAGTCATTTTGAGTGCCTTGAGACTTGTTGTCATTAGTGGCAGGTTCTCTCGCCATCGACAGTTTTTGGGAATACATCAATGTCCCCTGATCGATGGATCCTCTCAAGTGTTAGACCTCAACACATTTATTCACACTTGTTAGTTTTCACTCTAGTACCTTGATTCCCATTTTCATTATCGGTGGGTGATCTCGCGTCTGTTAACGGTATACATTAATGACCGGTAATCAGATGATGGACTACTATGTTCGACCTTGACACCTCTATTCGCATAGTAGGACATGTACTCGTAACGGTTTTTGTAGAAGACTTTCCAGATTTGTGGCATCTCTTATATGCTACCTCCTTGATCGTGCCAGTGTTCATGAGATTTCAGCTCTCGTGACTTGATTCCAGTATATGTCAGATATTTCTAGCCACTATGGAGATCTTGATCTCTTATATCTTCAGCCATTATGGAGATCATGGTCCTTTGTATGTCTTCATCATGGAGATTCTTATCTATGTATATTGTACGTGGTGATGACCACATATGTGATATCATGTATCATGCCTATTCATAGCCATTGTACTCTTATGTATCCGGGACTGCTATATGTATTTGCAGTTATATGCAGAGTTGTATTATTGTACTATGTTGATTGGGTGGCTACTCTTCCATTTGGGATCCTTCATCACTCCACTTCTGAGATGGGCTTATAATGTATTTCGGCCATCGTATGACCCCTCTGACCTCATACATTAGGGGGCATATGTTATAGCTGATTTCACCACTCCATGTGAATCACACTTTGTATGGACTTCCCCTGTCCCACTGCAGACTCCTTAGACCCCATGGACCATTTTTTGTCCTTTAATTTTTCCTTGATCATCCCTAAAAACATGTGAAAAATGATACACATGACTTTTAATCCTATAAGCGCGTATATACACGGGTTTGACCACTAAAACCGTGTACATCGGGATGTGTACAAAATCCAAATATTTTTGGAGTTTTCCTTGACATGGATCTGACTCATTTCACTCCTGGCCTTCCATATGCCTTGAGATCGCTCGGATTCGACCTTTCATTACCCCTTTGAAAAGATATATAAGGAACCCCTTGGTACATTGAAGGAAATAAGAGAGAATTGAGAGCAAAGAAACTATAGTCCATTGTTGTCGAAACTTATGCTTGAGTCTGCATCCCTTTGTCCCTTGGAGCACTAGTGTGTTCTTCCCAAGCTTGCCTTTTGCTTGTGAGCTTGCTATCGAGAGATGGAGGATTGAGGTGGTGGAGGCACAAGTGGGGGATTTAGTTGCTCCGGTTCACAGACGTGCCGTCAGAGGTTGTATCTTGTAATCTCTGATTTATATTAATAAAAATATCTTTTCCTGTCCAATAATGTGTGTTTGAATGAATATTTTATCCATGGGATTATGTCAAATACTTATACATTATTGATGATATATGCTAGAATGGATCTAACACCATGATATATAGAATGCATGTATTGTTTACTTGTTGTTGAAGAATTAATCTATCAATTCAAGCTGAAGTTGGAAAGCTCAATGGGGATCTACTTCAACCGTCCGGAATAAGGTATGAGGTCTGATCCTTTAGTGTTAGAGATTTAATTTCTATTGCATATTGGAAAGGATTGATTTCTGGAGTCAAGCTATCTGTTGGGGCTCGAATAGGATGAAGTGTAGGTACTTTCTCAAAGAAGAAAGCACATAGAAAGGAGCTAAATCGAAAACCCACACCAGTAGTCTTCGACCTGTTCAACTAATGCTGAATAGCCTATAAGTACATTTGGCCCCATGCATAATAAGTGCCACTAATGGCACACTCGACTAACTGTAGTTGACCACCAGAAATCTTGTGGCTCCCCGTGGAACCCAAGATACGCTGTAGTAAAGTCCCCATCGCCCATGCAGACAACTCCTCGATGTCACACATCAGGATGTAGGAACCATGCACATACGACGTAGCATAATAGTGCCGCTCACATAAATCCTCCAATGTCTCCCCTCGAGACAAAACAGGAGCCAATTCACCAACTACTCCCAATATTGGGAGCCTAGTAATAAAGTACACATCCTCCAGTGTAATCTCAATACACTATCCCTAAAAGAGGAACACCTCATCAATAACATCCCAAAAACTTATCAGAGTTTGCATCAGCAAACCCAAGCTCCGCATGAGCAGAATCCACATAAACTTTAGTAACCCATAGTGGGCCATTGTATCTCTAACACCCCCATCTCTTAATGATGCATCTGGAACTGGCTTGTAGTCTCTCTCCCTCCATTTGATCTCCACCATCCTGCACAAGACAAAAACCTTGAGGTTAGACATCCCCACCATCAAAAAACCACCCAAAGAGGGCCAGGGCGCACTTAACTAAGAAAAAGGAGCACCCAGGGCACTCATAATGGCCCAGCCATGTATGTACGTGGGATTGAGGGCATTTGCCGCGTATGTCCAGCCCTATATGCGGAAAAAACCTCAATTTTTGCATGGGATGTAGCGCACATTTTGGGTTGGCCTAGAAATCTTAATTGACCATGGAAATTCATAAAAAATGTATCAAAATTAAAGAGGAGAGCATGAGTAAATACCTGGAAGAAACGGTAGTGGATTCCGTCGGCTAGACCTCCTGGAATTCGCTGTTGAAAATCAGAGCTCAAATGGGTAAAAGTTTCAAATGATTTATAATATTTTGAATTGTTTACTATTTATAGAAATTTTTCAAATATTTGAAAATTTTTACCCCCTTTCCTATAGTTTCGACATTTTCTAACCATTTTGGACCATTTTTGACATAATTTGTGATGTAGAGGACCTTTTTCAATGCCATTTCAGCCATTGGATTGACCTGTTCGTGCCAATCTCAGGTATCATATCTAAACTAGCATATAGGTTAGGTTTCATCACTGTTTTCATTTTGCATAACCTTATGACCATTTCGTCATGACCTTAGGTACGAACCAACTCTATTATGTCATGGAACCTCTTGCTGCTTTAGAAGTGGTATGATATGAGTGGTAGAGCTTTACCTTACATGGGTACCCTATTTAGCGCCTTATTTGCATTTGGTGCCCATGTCGATGTTTTCTCCTTTAGGGTGTGGGAGTCCATTGTATAGTACTGCCATGACATTTCGCAACAGCCTCATACTCCTCTTGATCTTTTGTTGGACTATTTCCCTCAGGAATCCCTCATGTCAAGTTGTAAATGCATTATCATGAGCTTTGCCTTCCTCATTAAGCTTTATGTCAGCTTCCTTGACATTGCGTTTCAGACATATAGCCTGAGCTTGTCTCATGTCTAGCCATGTAGATCCATTTTTTATATATCCTTCGCAGCTTGATTCCCTTTTTACCGGGAGGGAATTTTTCCCTGAGTGCCGATATCCTACACATGTATCCTTACATTGAGCATAGGTATGTTCCACTGCTTGGAACTAGTTTGTTTGCCTTTATGACAGTCGTCTCCTCCTAGTATGTAACTATAAAGCTATTTAATTCTTTTTTCAAGTTTTTTAAATAACTGAAAAAGTCCATAAAAAATCAAAAAACCAAAAAGCCAGACAAGGAAAGATGTTATCTCTGTCGAGTCGTGTCGCCTTTGAACAGAGCACTGTATATCACATCCATTGGTTGGGTTATAGTTTGACTTTAGGAGTTGTATTCGTTTATCTGAGTTTATCTCCACCGACTGGTTAAGCTTCCAGTCCCTATGGAGCCTCTGTCGATGCCTCCTGTGTCGCAGAGATGTCCCAGAGATATCTTCAGCCGTTATGGAGATCATGGTCCTTTGTATGTCTTCATCATGGAGATTTTGATCTATGTATATTGTACGGGGAGATGAACACATATGTGATATCATGTATCATGCCTATTCATGGTCATTGTACTCTTATGTATCCGGGACTGCTGTATTTATTTGCGGTTATATGCAGAGTTGTATTATTGTACTATGTTGATTGGGTGGCTAGTCTTCCATTTGGGATCCTTCATCACTCCACTTATGGGATGGACTTATAATGTATTTCGGCCATCGTATGAACCCTCTGACCTCATACATTAGGGGGCATCTGTTATAGCTGATTTCACCACTCCAGGTGAATCACACTTTGTATGGCCTACCCCTGTCCCATTGTAGACTCCTTAGACCCCATGGACCATTTTTTGTCCTTTAATGTTTCCTTTATCATCCCTAAAAACATGTGAAAAATGATACATGTGACTTTTAAACCTATAAGCACATATATACGGGGGTTTGACCACTAAAACTGCGTACATCAGGATGTGTACAAAATCCAAATCCTTCTGGAGTTTTCCTTGACATGGATCTGACTCATTTGACTCTTGGCCTTTCCTATTCCTTGAGATCTCTCATATTCAACCTTTCATTACCCCTTTGAAAAGCTATATAAGGAACCCCTTGGTACATTGAAGGAAAGAAGAGAGAATTGAGAGCAAAGAAACTATATTCCATTGTTGCCGGAACTTATGCTTGAGTCTGCATCCCTTTATCCCTTGGAGCACTAGTGTGTTCTTCCCAAGCTTTCCTTTTGCTTGTGATATTTCTATCGAGAGATGGAGGATTGAGGTGGTGGAGCCCCAAGTGGGGGATTCAGTTTCTCCAGTTCGCAAACATGCCGTCAGAGGTTGTATCTTGTAATCTCTGATTTATATTAATAGAAATATCTTTTCCTGTCCAATAATGTGTGTTTGAATGAATATTTTATCCATGGGATTATGTCAAATACTTGTACATTATTGATTATATATTCTAGAATAGATCTAACACCATGATATATAGAATGCTTGTATTGTTTACTTGTTGTTGAGGAAGTAATCTATCAATTCAAGCTGAAGTTGGAAAGCTCAATGGGGATCTACTTCAACCGTTCGGAATAAGGTACAAGGTCTGATCCTTTAGTGTTAGACATTTAATTTCTATTGCATATTGGAAATGATTGATTTCTGGAGTCAAGTTGTCTGTTGTGGTACCTGTTAACACCCAAAAATGGTTAACTACCTCATCTACCCCACTACATGGCTCATTTGTCCATTTGCCTACCATATTTCCTTGAAAATCCCACTAAAAAGCCTCCAAAAGGCCATAAAACCATCTAAAAAGCCTCCAAAAGGCCTAAAATGCCTCCAAAAGGCCAAAAAACCCCTTTTTTCCTCCAAAAATATCCAAAATTCCTCTAAAATAGAAAAAATACCCAAAAGGGAAGAAAAAATATAAAATAATGAGGAAAAGGAGGAAAAAACCCTAAACAAGCTGCCCTAAACCATATGGTTTCCAAAACCATGGGCCAACACTCCACCACTAAAAAACTATAAATAAGTGGTGGAGACCCCTCATTTCACATCCATTATCATAAGCATCCTGCCTCTGCCGAAATTATTCTCGAAACCCTAGCTTATCATTAAGCTATTTTCACCATTGAGAACTCTTTTTGGCCCATTTCCACCACCGGAGAAGGAGAAGAAGCAGCTTGGAGCTCGAATCCACCGACATCAGACCAGCGCAACGGACTCCATCAACCTCCTCATTGGAGGTAATATCAATAACAATCATTATTCATTATTTACTGTTTTTGCTTCATGTTATTTACTTTTTACTGCTTTAGCTTCAAGAACGTATTTAGATTAGTCTTTGTTTCAGTTTATCTTTATTTAATTCATATACATCATTGAACTGCTACTAAGGATTCCAGATTCCTTAGTAGGTGCTCATTAGCACAAGCTAGGGTGAAAACCTTAGCTACAGTTTTAGCGACTCCGCTGTCTTTTTTAACTTTTTTTTTTGTACTGTACTTTCGGCTGTCATTTTCGGCCGCCGGAAACCGCACTTTTTTCTTCCGCAACCGTGTCCCGACCGCGCATTTCAAGCCCTAACCTGCGACCAGCCCACCGCTGCCGGCCATTCTCCTGCGTCCTGGACGCGTCTTTGAACTTTCCCAGTTGCGCCCCGACCGTGTTTTTTCAGCCCACAGTCGCGATCCGACCGCGCCTGTTCATTACACAGTCGCACTCCGACCGCCGCTGTCAGCCAGAACACCGCAACCTAGACCGCGCCTGTTTCCTTTAAACCCGCGATCTGCGCGCGACTGTTGCCTTCAAACCCGCGGTCCGACCGCGCGAGTCCGCCCCATACCCGCGGTCCGCGAACTATTTTTTGCCCTTGTTTCTGCGCCGAAACCCAGCCACTTTACCTCCATTTTTCCTGCACTTGCACAGCCACCTGTTCCACTTGCAGCCCTACAGCCATTTCTGTCCCTTGTTTACAGCATTGTTTAAAAAAAAAATTTAGCATTATTTATTTCAAAAAAAAATAAATAAATAAATTTGCATGGTAAACGTTTTTTAAGTTTTTCATACATTATTATTGTTATTGAGTAACTATTTTGGATTCACAACCTCACATGCACACAATCTATCCCCTAATTCAAGAGAGACCTAAAATCTACTTAACTCAACCAACACTATAACCTCATTTGAGGAACACAAAAGAATCTTGTAGTTAGGTAGGATCGGGGGGATAGGCTTCCAA
>LPNX010052600.1:0-10626 GCA_001517045.1 Pseudotsuga menziesii
AGAAAAGATTTTAATCAGTGAGATTGAACACAAATAATATTAATAAGACTGCACTCTCTAAGTTAAGTATTTCAATAGGTAAAGAGAAGATATATTAGTCAACATCCTAGTTGTGCCATATTTCAAAGCAAAATCATGGAGGACAAAAGGCAGCAAACCAATTTGAGGAGGCCACAAATTGGTACAGTATAACTTTTACTTTCTAAGATGACTATAAGGGAGACTGGAGTAGTTAACGGATTTCAGGGCTAGCCAAAGAAAAAAGACAATTGAGTAATACCTGTAAATGTGAAGCAGTTCAAAAGCTCTCAAGCTACCCAAAAATACTCCTTGAGAGTTGTCAATAACATACATGAACCAATGGTCACTTTTAAGGCATAAATTTACAAATAATAATGGAAAGATATAGAACTCTTAGGTAAGAGATGCTACCTCTCTGAAGCATCAAGCCTCTCTCTCCAGCGAGCTATCTCAGCTTCAGCAGCTGCTAGTCTCTGTTGGCAGGTTGCTTCTGCTTCATTAGCTTCCTTCACTCACAATTCTAAACTGTGTTCATCCAGATCAGATTTGGAACAAAATGCATTAGACTGGCTTGGATTTTAAATTCTCAATGGCAAGGAAATATTGAACAAAACAACATATTAAATTATTAATCAACCTCTGTGCCTTTTTCTTTCTTGCGTGTATTTTTATCTGGATTTTTGGTGTGTATATATGCAATGCTGGCCGTCTACCATACTCCTGATGACATACATGATTGCTTCTTCCATTTGCTAGAGCCTGACACTCCTATCCGTTTCATAAAACATGATTCCATACTACTATTAAAGTGTTATCTAGGACCCAGTTTAAGAGCAATAACATTATGCACATTTTTAATTGCTCATGGCATGGCTTTTGTGCTTGTGAATAGATTGATCCTTTACAGTTCATGTAGTGAGGTGCCTTTGTATTCATCAAAGAGAGCCCTGGAATAATTTAAACTTGAATGTGCCGACTGGCACATGAATAATGCTATCTCAAAAAGGATATGCAAGCTTTAATGACAAGCTGCAGTATGCTTTTGTAAGCTCATTTCCTTCGATACGGTTAGAAGTGCACCTATCTATATGTATATTTTCAATTGAATGTGTAGATGCTCAATATAAAGAGAGTTTGACTAGATTGATGCTTGTTTTATCATATTGCGCTACTTAGGTCTACTTTTCTCTTCCTGACAATTTGAATTGAATCTCATTCTGCTACTTTAGGTCCTCTTTGCACTGTCTGATATATACTTAAGAAAGTGCTGCTTCTGACAGTCAGTTTAAGAAATTTTATTTAAATGTTTCTATTTTAGCCGCGTTTTAACTTAATCAGTTTATCATTTTTCTTAAGTTAAGAATAACATATTCCTATTGAAAGTAAAATCCGCTATGTAAAAGTTGCTTTATAACTCCTTTACCATCTATGGTTGTCTTTCCTGGCATTTGCAAATGGATAGCTCTGAAAGTGGTATATCTAGTACTTCATAATACAAGATATCAGAAATCTACCCAAAAACCACATTAAGATCTTAACAGTGAGATAAAGTGAAGCAAGATATGAGCCACTAAAACCAGTGAACACCACAAATCTTGACTCATACTATTAAGTAGAAGAATGACAGAAAATCCCTACAATCTAGAGATGTATAACATTTCATCTTCAGATTGATGAAAGCCTATCAAATTTTCTCAGACCTGATTGTAATGCACCAGCATATCACTAAAGCGATCAACACCTCGATGCTTAATTGGTTGAGGTTTTGGATGCTGTGAATAACAGCTGTGTGACATAAGCCTAAGTTTTGAAGGATAAAATAAACCGAGTTGATTTGCAACCCTCTTAACAACATCATCATAAGTGTCCAACTTTGACCTGCAAACATCACATATGAAAGCAACATGGATAGAACAAGTTTCAGACCCAGACAAAGCTCCTACACATTGAACTTCTTTGACACATTAAATTTCATTGCATATAAATAGAATTGTACTTACAGTTCAAGACAAAAGTCATCTTCTTTTGGCTTATCCAGATGCCGGAAATGAACAATCTACAGATCACATGCAATCAGAAATTCAACATATGTTAAAATGACTTTCAAAACCAAGGAACAAATCATGTTCTTCATGAAGCACACATGCCTTTCTACACGATAGTTGCAAGAATGACTTCTTCACTGATAAAGGCAATAATTGGCAACTTTTCTCACAAGATGTAATGAGATTGAGTGCTAAGGAAAACATGATTAGCCAACTATCATTGGCAAGTTATCCCCCCTGAAATTTTATATATGCATTCCATGCAGCCATATCTAGGAGCAATAAACATAATATGCAGTTTCATTCTCATTAAAATACATGTTTTCTTGATTTCAAAATTTGCGGCAATAACTTCGTTAGAAGATAAGTATAACTGAGCTGCAGGAAGTGAAGGAAGCCGTAGTAAAGGTGGATGCTTAGATGACATGAAAGTATCAACTAAACATCAACTCTATCAACCATACTGGGAAGCACCAACATACATTCAAGGCTCTCCAACAAATGGCACTTTTAGCTTAACACGCAATTGTAGTTCACCTCGAAATATGATGGTCCCAAGCGCTGATGATGGAATTTCCATTGCTTATACTAGTATACCCATTCCTGTCCAACATCCTAGCCATAGTTCCAAGAAGATGGATCGATCTAAGGCTGCTTCAAGTTCTATTATATCTCCAGCCCAAGCAGAATTGTCTGTGATTACTTTTGTAGATAGACAACCCGTTAATGCAACCAAATTTAATGTTCCCCCTGGGTAGTCTATGTCTTTCCCATGACAAATATTAGATACTTCTAATTAGCTTAGAAGGCAGGAGCATTCTCAACAGTCTGCTCAAATGAAAGTTGCAGGACCACCATTATGTCGCAGTCCTTACCCCGGCAGTCGGCCCAGTCTATGGTTTCTACACAACGGCGGCAGCAACAACAACAACAACCTGTGGCACCTTAGCATTACAATTTTTAGCAGTTTCCTAACCAAAAACAAGCACACCAAGTAGAAATATCTCCATCAGCACAAACAACACCTCCAAATCAACAGCTTGGGGATATACAATAGCAACGGATCAAACATATTCAGGATCAGGAACTCGAGATACAGCAATCACTCCTTAGACAACAAAGTCCACAATCTGGGCAGGCATCATCTCAAAATCAATAGTTTGAGAATATGCAACATAAAAATGTGACACATCTACAACAGCATCAAACATTTTCAACACCTTTTGGCTTTGCAATGAGCGGGTTGCCTTCAACTTTAACCTTAGGTACCAACACAAGAAGTTCTCCTTGAAGTATAGTTTCTTATGGAACTGTGATATCTCAGAGTAGCATTTTAAGGCCTTCCACACCTGCTAATTTTACAGCAAGCACTAGTGTGCCATCCACTACTTCTCAAGGGATTGGTGCTTCTGGGTCTGTCCTTCAAAATGGTGAGTATGGGTCAACCAGGAACAACCCTTTAAATCGACAGTAGATCCATCCATTTTGAAAATAGGTTCATAACCATTGCCAAAAGCTACCACATTTGGAAATGTTAATGATGAGAAGTGAATTACAAGTAACTGGGGTATTGGTTATGTGGTAGGTTGTTTAACTACAATGCTAACATCAAAGGACAGATGCAGTTTTGAATTGAGAGGATTCTCTCTTGCAAGTTGCAACAGATACCTCTAGCCAGGCTACTAGTGTTTTATTTCTACCAGATAGTGTTCTGTTAGAGTCCTCAGAATGCTGTTATCCTTTTAGTAAAATTCTTCAAGAATTCCTCCATTGATTGCAAATTGAGGGCAATGTGTTAAGAGACAGAATTTTACTGTGGGGGAAAACTATAAAAGTTCTTATTCTCTAATTCATACTAATTTGCCTATTTAAGCTACATCTTAGTAGCTGCTTGCTTGTACTGTGCCATGAAATTTTTTAACAAATTCTCCAAATGAATGCAACAATGGAGTTGATGCCTGGTTTGTTTACAGATTTGTGGTGATGGTATATTTAAGGTCTGCCTTTGTCTAGTGGCCTGCTAATCAGTTGCTAAACAGTGGATCTGACTTGTCTAGCTTGTGACCATGAACATTCGTCACACGTACTTTGTTTGGGGCATTCTGCCAGTTATAAAAGATGTGTTTTTGCATGCATTGTAAAATGATCTAAACTCGAGAACTAAACAGAATGATCATGAGATATTTTCTCTTCCCTTCCAGCAGGTAGTATTCAAAGATCAAAATATTGTGAGTGGCTGTAGTGTTACCCATCCAACTAGGCATGCAAACAGAGGTTGGGTTATAATACTGATAAATGTGGAAAGCAGGCTCATCTGAGGCATCAGGCTCGACTGTTAGGAGATTATTTTCTGCTAGTGGCATCTTTTGGCTTCCATGATATATATATGTTATCTTGTAAGTTCTTTCTGCAGATGATATTGATTTTTTTTTGTGCTCCTCTATACATGGCATGCCTATTGGATTGTTCCATTTCAAGAACCAGCTTCTATTCGGCAGTAATCTTCTCACTGCAAGAGGATTCTATGCTAACAATACCATGTTTGTACCAAGAAATCCATGTGCAAAACTTGCACCAATATGGGTATTTTCCAATGGGATTTTCCTTTTTGTCATGTTTAAAAAGTGAAGTTTACAACATTACAATTGCGATTGGATATTGTATAGGATACTACAAAACATCTCTGGTCAATTCTTTCCAGGTGAAAAGGAGTGTTATGTGTTATTCCTTGATGTAATTCAACATTTTGACATCCATATATGGACCTGTAGACAAGACAACTTTAGAATGCAACTAGGAACAAGCCTATTTCCCACCCATCTTCAACTATGAATAACAAAGAATACTGGTCATTTACGTTCTCAATCTTTTCATTTATAGGAAAAATTTGCACAGGTCAATCACATATCTCATACAAATGATTAAAGTGCACCTTGTAAGAATCAAACACAGATTGCAGAGTTAAAAAAAGAATCCCCCAAGTTTGACCTTGTAAATTTTGTGGTAAAAGACCTCAAGTAGTCGCAGCTCTGCATTTGGGTTGGATAGCTCCACTTTCAAGAACAGAAAAAGAGAAGTGTATTGCTAAATGCAATCAACAAAATTTCCATTACTTGATGTAATTTGGTTGTAGAAATATTTGGCGCATAACATTAAAAGGATCTACATTAAATTTGGTTGAGAGTCAAACTATTTTCACCTCGTCTTTCATTGCATGGTGAAATGTAACCTTTAAAGATTTCAATCCTTGCAGCTCTGAAAGTGGTATATCCAGTACTTCATAATACAAGATATCAGAAATCTGCCCAAAAACCACATTAAGATCTTAACAGTGAGATAAAGTGAAGCAAGATATCAGCCACTAAAACCAATGAACACCACAAAGTTTGACTGAACGTCGAATTTCCGATTTTTAGTTTTTACTCAACATTCCAACATCAACATTTTGAAAAAAATACAAAATGAAATTTCTTCTTAATTTTCCATTATTTCCAACATGCTCAACTCACCTCAAATCAAAAAAAAATTATAGAAGCAATTTCTTTATTTTAGTTAAGTTATGTTGTTGACCTTGTGTCCTCTATTATTCAAACTATAAATTTTGGCCAAATTGTCAATTTTTTTGTTCATCTCTCATGACTATACTTGACCACCATAAACGACAAAAAATCCCTACATCATAATAAGCTAAATATTAGACAAATTTCACCCACTTTCTGACAATTTTTCCAACCAAAATCCAACAGAAATGGTTGGAATTGCAATTTAGGTTGTTTGAATTGCATAATCAAGGTGCCAAGGGTAATTGAAATGCGTTGAATCTATTTCTGCAATCAAAAATGCAATTCCAAACAATAAAAATTGCAATTTCAACAAAAATCACATCGCTCAATTCCAACAAAATTTACCAAAAAATACAAATTGACAATAAGCTTATCACAAAGTCTCCCACAACAATAACAATAAGTACGTCTGTATAATTTGCCTTTTCATAATCAATGTTGATCATTCTTTAACATCATATGATTCCAACTTCCTTTCAATGCACATCCTAAAACCCTAACCACTCCATGACTTTGCTATGCACATCCTAAAACCCTAACCACTCCATGAGTTTGCTTTGCATAGTAAGGGATCAAATTCTATCTTGAAGTTTTCATCTAAAATCTCTTAAATTCTAAACTCTAGTAGAAAAAGTACAACATTCTAATCCAACATGCGATTTTGAAAGAACCTAGGTTCTCTCGAGAAAATGTCTTCATCTCGAGGTAAATGCCACCATGATCCCCAAGTAAATTATTGTGAAGATCATTCTTTTCCTCAAAACTCTATATAAACGACAAAAAATACCTTTGCTTTTATCGAGATGTGAGCACCCTCTGGGCCACATCTTGCTAGGTTGATGTGGTCCATTTTGCCATCACCCGTCTATGGGAAATTGAATAGAACATTCAACTTCCTCATCGATATTTGGGCATGCAAAGTAATGCATCTATCTTGAATTTATTCAACTTTTAGCGTCAAGATTGTGAAATCAACTGTGATTGAAACTCCTTCCAGAAACTATCCTGGGCTTTCTAGTAATGAGATTTATGATATTTGTTGCACTATGATATTCTGGGATCTCTCGAAAGGCAAAGAATTCTTGCACTGTTCATATAAGAACTTAGAATGTTCTGTTCCTCCTGCAATAGCCCTAACTCAGCCTGCTACTTTTTAACTTGATCTTGAGAGTTTTCCTTTCTCCCACAAATTCAAAGTATGCTAATACTCATCACCTTCCCTCTCTAATGACATGTGCTAGACCTCTGTCTTTAGTGAAACTTCATCTTCAATGGCTACATTTAGTTTTTCAGCTAGACTTGAGTAGCTTGTTGATCCAGTTAAGGAAAGAATTAAGTTTGCATTACAAAAATGGTTCAGTTAATTTACACTTCTGATGATTCATGGCAAAAAGTAACTCTTCTGGAATTTCAAATAGCTTGATTCATTATTTGAATTTTGGATGCATGCATGGAAGTAAAATACAATAGTTATCATTCCAAGGAACAAATGATGAAACTCTTCATGGTGAATATAATGCAGGCCTGCAGATGAGAAGTTTCACTACAAAATTCTATAATCGAAGAGTTAACTGAGTTATCTTCTAGATTAAGACTTTCTGAATCCACTTGGTATTAGAAATATACTAGCATGACAATCTTTGGGTAGTTGAGATTTGCAAAGAAAGAGATGAAGAGAGCAAACATCTCTATTTAAAGTTGAAATGTGATATGCTTCTAATGTGATTCTTGTGGGATGCCCTTGGCTACCTCACTGCTTGTGAATTCAAAACTGGCGTTCCACATCCTTCTCTTTTCAATATTCAAGATGAGCGAACAGTGAATGAGCATGTCCATGGTAATCTACCTAACAAAGCAAGTTGCAAAACTGGATTTTGAGAAATTCTGAGAAATCAAAGCAATACGTTGAGAGTATTTTGTCACGACTCACACTTCAAAGTCCATCGGGAAAAGATTCTTCTCTGGTTCGGCACTCTATATGACTAATCTTCGAGTGGTCTTGGAGACTCCTTTTTGGACTTGTGATAAATCCCTTCTTATGATTTTCTCTCCCAAAGACATGAAACCATTTGGTTTTCAAAATTAGAAAAGGAAATCCTAAAAAACCACTGTGCACTACATTTCAAATTGCCACCATGCTGCCACATATATCTATGCGTGTCCTCATGTTCCTTCCAAGCAACATATAGAAGCTAATCTTGATGATTGGTCAAATCGTTCTTGTGAGCTTTTGTTAATAAAATTGGCTTCCTCACAACAGAAATTTTTTGCATCTCAATACTGTGGGAGGACTATGAGCCACTTATATCCGTGAACAAACACTCTCCATGTCGAGCATGTTATTGAAACCCTAGATCCTAAGATATGGAAGGCCCTTATGGACATGAATCCGTAATGGCAATTATCTTGAAAGGATCTTCGACTCCCTTCACACCTAACAAAACCAAAGTCGGAGGCTCAAACTTGGAGTTGGTTCAAAAATAACATTTTTTAAGCGACCAAAAATTAAGTTTATCCATTTGGCGGTGAAGACAAATCCTACAGATGTACTTTTGCTTGATACATTAAGACCCTTAATCAGATATTAGATATATAAAATTTCATACAAGATACCCACCATAGAAGCATCTTGAGCTGAGGGTTGCATATAATATGTACACAATTAAAGTGCTCCCAAATCAACCTGCAAGTTTGGAGAAAACGCTTGAAAACCCTCTTTTTTTGAAGGAAATGAATATGAAAGGTTTCTCCTGCCCTGTCCACACTTTAGTGGTCACCTCTTGTCTGATACAATTATAGTAGTTTTCCATTTGTGGGATGCACAGTAGCCTGAAGAATCAAGCCATTTCATGAAAGAGTTTGCAACTCTGCTATATGTCAATAACCATATATCATAGGGAAATTTAACCTTAAACATTGTGTCTAATATATCTTATGATGACAATGTGGTACCAAAAGAAACCATCTTCTGCAATCATGGCGAACTGAACCATAACATGGTTATCACACATTCCCTAGAGCAGTGGAAGGATGGATCATGGATGATATCTACTGGCATCCATTGATACTTGAAGTAGTCCAGCTTGAGCAAGCAGCAGCAATAGTATGCCAGGCTGCACATAAGGAAAATATGTAACAGCATCATAAGGTTAATTATCTGAGACTAAGCCAAAGGTTGAATAACGCCGGAGGTTCAAAACCCAAGACTGTTTGTAACGAACACAAACAATTTTACTGAAACTTAATTGTAATTTTGACCTCCAAGGTTTCAGTAGTTAGAGCACAAAACTTCTTAAAGGCCTCATCAACTCGCCCATGGGAGAAATACACAGACACATGAAATTATGCAGGGGAAGCAATATGAGTCATTCAACTTTTCAACCTAAGACCAGAAATGGAAAGGAAGCTAGGTATCAATCCATTCAAACCCTTTAAGAACACAATTATTTACCTCTGCAAGCTTGTAAAAATAGCAAGAGGACTCTTACCTCATCCAATGCCCGTAAAAAACAAGGCTCTCTGCTCTCTGATTGGCCATCATCCCAGTCAAGCCAGTTGTGCCCCATGCCCATCCATCATCAGTCAATTTTGGAGCAGTCCTCAACTACTCGACCATCCATCAGTTCTTTCAAAGAGAAGGGTTCATAGGGCATCCCGCCATCGCCCTAGGGTTAAGGGTAAAGGTAAGTATGAGGTATTTTGTCTGATCCTGTCCTGCTTTTTCTTCTAAGAGGTTCATAGTTGTACCTTCCTCTTAAGCGCTTCATTTCAGGAAGTAAGTGGTATAGGGTCTAGGTCTTCTATAGGTGTGGGTAGGTTGTATGGTAACAAAAGAGTAAGAGTTCGGTAGGGTAGAGGATTCATAGTAAGAGTTCCCTCCTAAGATTAATCAAGGTGTGATAAAAGCATATCCTGTCAATGTTTGTTTGTTGTTTTCATGAATCAATCGTATCTGGAAGCTGCTCGTCCCTCCAAGAAGATCAATAGTGCTACCCCCACCAACCCCACATTTTGAAGGCAAGTGTTTTGGAAGTAGGTGAATGCTATCCGAAGCCTGTATGTACACCCACCAGATGCTCTCTCCATGTTGAAGCCCATAAACGATGCTCCTCTCTCTGTGAAGCCCTTTCATTCATCCAATCCAATACTGCCCACCGTTGTTTTGGCAGGCAGTAAATAGAGGTTGTTAAAGAGGTGGTTAGTAAAAGGTATAAAGATAAAAGGCCAGGATATTACCCGAGCTATGTAAACTATTTGAGGGGAATAAATATGAGGAACACAGGCTCCTTGATGAGGCGTAACACTTTGGTTGAGGGGAAATTAACTAATGAAAGATGGCGTTGCCCATCCACCCATTCCTCAATCCATCCCTCCTTCCATCAATCCCTCAATTAATGCATCCTCTCCTCTAAAAAGTACCGAGTTAGGCCGGTACGAGTTAGACCATAAAAAATAATTGATAAAGGTTTTGCACTTCATAATCCTCTACTTATAGAATTGCATGTATCATTCACCAATCATTGTATGTTCTCAGCAACTAGCACATCCTCAATGATCCCTAAGAACAAGTCCTATATTATAAGATTTGTCTTCTTTCTTAGTTGACATGAGGATATCCCAATCAAGTTGATGGGAAGACGCTCCCGAACGAGCGGATACCACATAATGAGAACTTAAGCATCAGATATGCGATGTCACTTTCCATGTTAAATAGCGAAGGCACTGTCGCTTAAGCGACGCTTACTAACTCCTTGTCGCTTAACCGACGGTTATGAGAATAGCCGTCGCTTCACCGACGCTTGTGGCCACATTTACAAAAAAAAATGTATCCTTGTGATTTTTGGTAAGTTTAAAAAGAGAAATCCATGCGCTGTCGGATTTTTCCATTGGATTTTGGATCGAAATGTAGTAGTGTGTGGAGATTCACAAACATGCTTCAAATAATTGGAAAGCCTTGAGCACAGGCCTTTCCAATCATTGGCACTGACCTGCTTTGG
>LPNX010052601.1:0-20000 GCA_001517045.1 Pseudotsuga menziesii
ATTATTGTTCTTGAACAAAGAAACACTATTGTTCTTAAATGAAGAACCATAATCCAATCCTTGATAATTACAGCCAGAAGGGCAACTGCGATAGAAGTTTCCAAGGGAAAATTCAGTCATGGAAATGTAACCAACCATGAGAAACAAATCAGTATGGAATTATGGAATTATGGCAAAATTGGTTACCATGTTTAACTGTTGAAGTCTGGGAATATTATCATCAAAGCCAGGGGTGGGCAATAAATTATAATAATGACAAAGTTTAGAGGAATTGTGAGCAAAGAAAACACAGGGAACCTGAACAAACTTTTTTTGAGCTCCTCGTTGCATGGTTTCCCATCACATGTTCATCCAGGGAGTGCAGCTGTGGTCTCTTCTACCCTCTATGTTGAGGGATTTTTGTATACAATTGAGCAATTTTTCAGAGGCGCCTGTCTTGTCCTATCTTAGTGTTGCAATTTTCTCTGATAGATATAATATAGCATGGGCCCCTATACTTCAAACAAAGGGAATAAAAAACATGGTATGGTCTAAAAAGGATCGAGAAAGTGGGTATGTATAGTTGTTCTCTGAGTTGAGGCCCATTTCTATTGTGGGAAATTACATCCTCTAGAAGTTTTTACATATCCCATTAAAGGCCAATTAAGGGCAATATACAAATGCAAATAATTATGTGGTTTAGTAAAGCAAAGCAAGCCCTTCTCTATTATACCCAAAATTGCCAGTTTAACTCAACCCCAATCCAAAACTAGGTCAAATCTAACCAGAACAAGGCAGCATTGGCTTGCTACATTAGACTTAAGTCAAAACTTGTGAAACTTGACAATCTATGCAAACATGACAAGCTGTAACCATGTCCAATCACCCGCATGCCTATGTAAACCAAGAAATCTCCAATCTTACCCATTTTTTGCACATCTTGCAGCAAATTTTTAGACCTTCATGTAGCATCAATGGCACAGATTTTGTGTTCATCTTCTAAGCATATTATCTGTAGGTTAGGGAATAGAAATTGTACTCATTTTCTAACCAATATTCAAGCATATGGGCACAGATTTTTCATAATACAATTTTCTATATATTGTGCTCAGTTTCTACGCAAATTTTTGATACCTTAGGCACAGATTTTCACCAATATTGCAGGTACGTTGTTTATAATGCAATTATGTTATACCATACACCTATATAGTGCTCATTTTCTGAGTAAACTTTCTGGCACCACTGAACCAGGAAAGAGACAAAGATCAATAAAGTCCATGATGAAAGCAGTCACACTAGAGGAAGTTGAACCTAGAATACTTGTCTGAGTATGGGCATGCACATTATAGCGGTAGCTTTAGAGTCCATTAGTGTGACAAGTTCAGCCTTGGACAAAGGTTTAATTCCAGATGTGATTGCCAGAGATGTTTCCAAGTCAGCATGGAATTTATAACAGGTACTACTGTTCCAATTTTAAAGATATTGACCTGGGTACATCTACAAATAATAGTTCAAAAGTGATCCCAATTTCCAGGGCAACCTCTAAAGTGATAATTTGGTGCCTAGAAATGTAAAACCAATGAAGTTTAGAAAATACAGATATATATAAGAACATCAGCTCATCTTTTGCACCATCCGCAAATCTATGTGCATCTAAGGTTTGATGAATATATCTAATATGATCATCAATAGATGGGATTTCGATAGTTTAGAGATGCTATATGAGTGTGTTAAGTTGTTAAGTTGTTAACTTGTCTTCTTAGTTTCAAAATGCAATTATCTTATCACATAGGTTTATGATACAACTCAGTAAATGCTTAGTAAATGTAGCAGTTTATAAATTGTAGGTCTGAAAGACCTTATCTGCATCGATGTTAAAACCCTAAAAGTAGATATAGCCTTGTAGGGTACAAGAACCTACCAAACATGGGAGTGAAATCTGTTGTTGCTATTGCCCCTTACTACAAAAACATACCACATAGTTTATCACCGATTCACCACTTAGAAAATATTTGTCACGGTTGAAATGTTGAACAGGTGATTGAATATTATTCTTGGAGAACTAGTGCCACGTAGGTGCTGGTTCAGATTGGGGGCATCCTGACCAGTGTTACCAGACTACTGTGTGTGTTGACTTGACTCATTGAGGAAGCTTAAGCTTAGTCAACTCTTTTGAGTCTGATTTGGCCTCGAGTCATACTTGTGTTTTGATTTGCTTGTATGATCCAAACTCACAAGCAAAACATGAGTTAGATTTACTCATTAAGTCTAATTGGCACTTGTCTTCTGAGTTAAATTTGGTTGTCTATTAGACAGCAAACACAAAAAACACTCATTTTGCTTGGTTTTCTGATCCATTTTCACAGAACACTGGTAGATCTGTCCTGAGTGTCAACTGCCTATTATTCATGGTGTTTTCTTGTATGCAGTATCATATTTGTACTTTGATATGAATTAATGTTGAAACTTTGAGTTACATGGGCAATTTAAGCTTCCTATCAATGAAAAAATCTTCTCGTTCTAAATTTTATTGTGTTTTAAATAATTCCTGAGGCAACTGTTGAGTTTTCCCAAGTCCAAGTCAACTCTTATTCTTCGACCTCACTGAGTCATTTTTTGAGTCAAGTTTGCGAAATTTGTTCCAGACGTTCCCAGAACCATCCAGGAACATCTGCCAGACCCCATTTAAGGCAGGAAATGTCTAGGATACATGGGTAACCTCGTCGTCGTCCTCTGGTACAACCCTTTTCAAATGGGGGCATTTCCTGGCAGTCTCCAATTCCTGGGGATGGAAAATGTAGGGGATGACTCACAGAGGGGTGAACTGGGATGAGTTCTGTCTGCAACATTGCTTCGATGATTAATGTTATTATTACTGAATTTACTGCTGTTAGTGCTGGATTACAACTGTGACTGCTGAATTTTATGTTGTTTACTACCCTTCCTGTCTTTTTATTTTCATATTATTTTCTAAGTTCCAGATATCGCTGCCTCTTTCAGTGCCAGATTTCAAATTAGTCTCAGAACTTGTGACCAGTAGATTGAGTGATGCTCTGACAAGATTTAAATTGGTTGCCACATTGTCTTCTATTTCTATCTTCAGCTGAATTGTTTTATATGGTTATGATTTCTGCTATGCTCAAAGTTTCTCTTGGTTAGTTAGGGTGAGTTGGCAATTCTCCCCCTTTTTCCAGCTAGAATCGCTCTATTTATTGATCCATCAAGCAAAGGAGGGCAAGCAAAAGCTATTTGGAAGAGTTTGCATGACATGCTTACATGGAGTACTCAATATCCAAGAAGATCATAGCAAGAACCTTATTTGTCAAGTTCATTCAAGGGAGTGTTCTGTAGGTTTGTGTTTAGCTATCAACCTTCCACAAATCTGTCAGAATTTTTATCTTAAGTTTCTGGAGAAACTGTCATAAAATTTGTCAATGTTAAAGTGTTCCACAAGTGCAACAATTTAATTTAACAATCTAATTGATGTCTAAGATATGTACACAATCATGGGATTCAGTTTTGTGCTTTGATTAAGAGCTCATTCTGACAAATCTAGAACTTGGGTTTGAATTTGGGTATGATATCTAAGTGAAAGAAATGTGAACATAGAAGACACATAACCAAACGAACAGTAGGCTATAAAATCCACAGCTGTTTTATCTGAACAAATGAATTATTGATTGATACAACACTAATTGTCTAAAATAAAATTAAAGACTAACATTTTCTACATTCATAACTGAAAAGCTGGGTGCATAAAAACAGGGGTAACTCATATTGTAACAGTTAGTGTAGTAGTTATACAAATTTCTGTTTTGCATTCCATATTTAAAGTTTGATATGTTCTAGCACATCTCATTTAAGTGTGTGCATTGCCTCTTTGACCATTTTTTGGATGTGAGGGTTTAGGGTTTGGTTACTTGGTTTTCTTGTTAAATGGACATATATTCTGGAATTGGTCTTATGGCATTTGCATCCACTAGTCTGTGTGTCCTGGAGTATTGAAAAGAGTAAATACCATTTCCCATTAAAATCTACATGGTCAAGTTCTAATTGAGAAGGACAAGGGCTCTACCAGACAAGCAGAGAACATCTGTCCATCCTGGGTGCTATGCCAGCAACCCCCATTATTGATCTTGCACCGTCATGGCCCAGCAGCATGTAAAATGGTGATTTGGGAAAATATTAGATCATTAAATCATGTTACACTAGAAATAGTTGTTTACGCTATTACCAGAGACTGGATTAATTACCTGAGCCGGATTCGCAGTGTCTCCAAAATGCTGCTGCTTTCCTAGCTTAAGGCACATTAAGGAATCCCTTTGAACATCCTTGATGACATTAATGTTATCTATCATGGGACCCTCGTTAGCACTCTGAAAATTGTCATTCCTCCCGAGTCCCACCCAAGCCAACTACCACCATATTTCTCTGACAGAATGGCTATACTCGGAACCCCCAAGAAAATTACCACCATTTGCAACCCCTTCTACAAGCCAACCCTTCAATAATCCAATGCCTTGGCTTTTCACAGAACCCTCAGCCAAAGGATTTCGATGAATCTTGACATCCAGAGGAAACTGTGCCTTATGATTGCCTGAAAAACTCTAGTCGTTGATGACTTCAATAAAATTACCAGCAGCCATGAGAAGCTCAGACAGGGGCGAGGACTCATGAACCATGTTCGTCCCACGGAATAACTCCTTCCCAATATTATAACCCTCTTCTGAACAAACCCATTCAGCCATGAGTAATCTCTCATACCTATCCCCGGCCGTACTGTAAAGCCCTGTGCAACCTTCCCAGTCCTAAGGTCTCTTTAAATGCCAATCCTGCATCTTAAAGGGCCAGCAATGATCATGGCGGCTGCTGCTGTTGTTACCACCACGATTTGCCATGGAATTTGAGTCCATATTCTTAAAAATGACTTCTTCTTCACAAGACCAAAACTAATCCAAGGAAAAATACAGATACATTTTCAGGCTCTTTTCACATGATGAATATTACCAAATCCAGCGATCCCATATTTGCTTCGATTTCCAAATCCGAGATGATTAAAATACTAACCTTGTTGTCTCAACAAAACTTCCATGAGAGCAATACTCCCCAAAGCCTCGTCCAACAGACCCGCATCATAGAGCCCCTGAATCAAACTGATGTAGGTAAAAACATCTGGGGCCATCCCCTTCTCAACCATGAGAATATGCAATTCTATGGAAAAATCGAGCTCGCCCATTTTACAGAGCCCATCAATCAAAGAAATGTAGATGACAACATCGAGCTCGCAAACTATGGCCACCATCTGAATGTTTTCATGTGGGCAAATGATAAGTCCAGTGATGGTCTCACCCAAACCCTACCTCTTTACTGATTAAATTTGACGGAGACCATATAAATCCTTAACCTCCAGCAATAGAAATAGAAGATCTATCCCGCCAAGCTATTGAAAGATAAAGAGAGAACCCCATCGCTCAAGCAATCTCACCGCCCACTACTCATCATGCTTCTCTAAAAAGCTATCCCTATCACTACCTTCCATCACAAATGAATGTTTGCAAACTATGGCCACCAGCTGAATGTTTTCATGTGATGTGTTATTGGTAGTGTGTCCATGAATCGGGAACCCTTTCCATGGGTATAAATTGGAAGGAATGTTTCATGAACTATTCTATTTCTATGTGTTTCTATTTTTGTAGTTTGAAAATGTGATTATGCGAAATTAATTAACACAGAGATATAGATAAATGCAAGAGATAAATTTTAATGGAATGCACGAATAATCATGGATTCTTTGGATGAATGAAAGTTTTTTCAATAAGGAAAATTTATAGGTAGAGATGTCTCATATATGGTCTTGAGGGTAGGCCCATAATGAAGACTAGTTACTACCACATGCATAGACAAACATTATAATATGGATCACATATTATATATATATAATTATTGTATGATACCTAATCAAGAAATTAATTGAATTTTTCATGATAATATCTCATGGTAATTGAATGTCTATGGTATAGGTGAGATACCAGTTCTTTCTTATGAATATAGATGATTACTTCTATAAGCTTGAAAGTATGGGGTGGGATGATACTACGATGACATTAGAAACTTGCACTATGCTTTGATCACCTAGAGATAATATTTTTTTTAGTTTTCTAGTGGGATTCCCTAGAAGTAAATCTTTAAAATTTGTTTCTCTTCTTGCATGTGAAATCCTTGGTAAATGATGGATTTCCTTAGGGATTGTTTAGAAAATAAAAATATGCATGAGATTGTAAGGGTGAATGGCTACAAGGAAAAGAGCAATCGAATGAATATCATGTGTGAGATTCATGACATATGATGGTTTGGGTCAAGACAATATATTTTGGGTGTATTAGAGAAGACCATAACATAAATTATGCCTTTTGATGCGCCGTCGCTTAAGCAACACTTATGAGGCTAGCCATCGCTTAAGCGACGCTTATGAGACTATCCGTCGCTTAAGCGACGCTTATGGCCACATTTTCAAAAAAAAAAAATATCTTTGTGATTTTTGGTAGGTTTAAAAAAAGAAATCCATGCGTCGTTGGATTTTTCCGTCGGATTTTGGGTCAAAATGTAGTAGTGCTTTCTGCTCCCTTCCAGACCGTTGATCTTCGCGGAAAATCTCCGAACCTTCGATCTAGTGGATCGTGCAAGGTGGAAGTTCTAACCTTTATGATCAAATTCTTATGTTTTCCGCTTTCCGCCTTTCCGCTTTTTCCACAAAATAGCGGAAAGCGAAAGGTGGAAATACCAACTTTTATAACCAAATTTTGGCCCTTTCTGCTTCTGCCCTTTTTGCTTTCGCCTTTTAACCTCCCTCTTTTTTTTGGGTCATTAATTTATGCGGAAGCCTTTCATGACTGTAGATATTGGATTGCTGAAAGTGGAAGTCGGGTTTTACCATTTTTCACCACCTAGTTTTATCTTTTCCGCTCTTTCGCTCTCGATTTTCCTTGGCATGAATGAATTTCAGCCTTTGATCTTGTCCGTTGTGTATCCAGGTCGTCCATTCCCTACAGACCCTCATTAACATTCATAAAGGTCATATGATAAGGAAATTTTCAAACCTTATTTCTCCATTTACTGAACAAATCCCTTACCAACTATTTAGCCCAAAAATGGTGCTAGTATTTTTACAGACTTGTCTCATTAGATTATATCAACATGATAATATAGTTGATGAAGTTATATTAGGGTTTTTGAACAAAAAAATTTCACGCTGGGAAATTTAATTTCTCTATGTAGATATCCAATTTTATACAAAGTCAGTTGCATGCGTCAATTATATGATTTTTTTTGCAATCCATGGACGGGTCGAAATTTAAAATACACATTATTTTAGAGACCCTATGGGTGACCTAACCCCCTAGAGATTTTGACTATCCTAACCTTTAAACTCCCCATAATTATGAATTTATTACCTTAGAAAGGTAATTATTAAAAACCAATGGGCACTAGTGACTCCTCACATGCCCACTTGGGATTCTATAAAGGTAGAATAAAGATCTGAAAGAAGGGGGATATTGTAGTGAGAGAGTACAACCAATGCTATAATTTTGTTATTCTATGTTCATTCTCAACCCTTTTAATTGCATAACAATTGTAACAATGGTAGAAAGGCTACAATTTATTGTGCAATGTTATGCATGAGAGTTGGTATGCTCCATTTTCACAATATTGATAGAAACCAACCCACTATTAAATTGGTTTAGATTGTTAATTTCAAATTTATTACAACTAGTCACTTTTAAGATATTACGACCAATAAAAAATTTTAATAGCTTTGCTTATACATATAATGTCATGGGATATGAACAAATGAAATAGATCACATAGTCATATGCATTTTTTTATCAGGATATAATTAGTTTTCTTGTTTTCATACACCATTAGTACATGCTTTTGATAGAACGCGCATACATAACAACAAATAATTGTTTTAGTTAACTCTAAACTAAAAGAAACATCCACTACAATGAGAGTTCAATACACATAAAATTTCTTGATATTTTCATGTCCATACTAAGTTCCATCATTGCCATTAATAGAAGTCCCTTTATATACATCATTTCCCGACATTCAAAATTGGCCCTTGGCCCAATATGTCAAATTTTTTATTAAATCATTTACTGACATTCAAAATTGTCCCTTGGCTTGAGCTATTAGAGTTTTCATATACATCATCTCCAAACATTCAAAATTGGCCCTTGGCCTTAGATATCAAAGTTTTCATTTCAGATACATCATTTCCGAACATTCAAAATTGGCCCTTGGCCTCAGATATCAAAATTTTCATATACATCATTTACCAACATTCAAAATTGTCCCTTGGCATGAGATATCAAAGTTTTCATGCATGACAAAACACATTCAAAACTATTGCATACCAATTCCTCTATTTATTATAAATCCATATACTCCTAAACTGATGACTGTAAATCCTAATAAATTGAAATAGCAAACACCTATTGTAAAAACCAATACAAAATGTTTAAACTTGGGCCCCAAGCACCTGACATTTCTTCTTCACAATCATATGAAGATAGTATGAGCTTTCCATTGGATCAATCTCAGTCACTTTTATTTGCAGGTGGAGCAGGGATGCTTCTAGATGAGATAGTTTAAGCTCTAGGGCCTCGCTTCTAACTATTGTTGCTTCTACTTGGGAGAGACAACTCTCCATTGTTTGTATTCGGAGATGTTGGTTCTCCACTTCAGTTTTCAATATAACAATATGATAATCAAAATATCCCATTTCTACCAAACATTGATGCTCCTCTGCCTGGTGCCTTTACTCAAAATTCCTACCCATTGAATTTAGGTCCTAGATCAAACTATGAACCTTTCTTTTTAGGACTTGGTGGCTTATTTTAAGCTTGCATAGATGATGTGGCACACAAATTCACTCTTTTTCGCTTCAATATTCTTGATCCACTGTGTTTGTATTATTGGATTCCATTGGTTCTTGATTGATGGACAAACTTCCTTTTAGTTCCCCTAGTAAATCCCTCTCTCTACACTAATATCCTTCAATTCCACTCTTGAATGTCACAATTCTTTTCAAGTCTATCATCCAAATCCATGTTTCTTGCTCAGGTTTCAACATGAGATTAGTATCTACTCCTTATATCTCACCCTTGGTCTCATTAAATTTGCCACCTTTCTTCATAATTCTCCCATGCTTTTGGGTGTACGAGGGCTTATACATAATGGTTTAAATGTCCTTTTGATAATCTAAAACACCAGTTTCCATAATCATGGATTCCAAACTTAAATATACATCATCCTCTACATATATATCACTATCCCGACATGCCTTGTGTTCCCAATACTCCATCCATCTGTCCACCTTCTCAATCTTTTCTTGAAATCATTACCCCTTACGCAAAGTGCAAAATATTCTCTTCCTTGGTATGGATTATGCCCAAGGCCTTGACTTTGGTCATATGGAATCCCTAGCCTATCCCATCAATATCCTTTCCTTAGAACCTCCCCAAGGCATATTTGCTACACCAAGGGATTGCTGATAATTTTCCTATAACACCATGGTAGAGAATTTGGATGCAGATCCATTAAAATTAGTTGAGCCCTCCATTGAACCAATAATTATGAATTGTCCATACATTATTACTCTTATGCTAGTGAACTCTCTACATACAAAGTTGATTTTATGTTAAAATGAAAACAAAAGGTGAATGATGATCTCTTTGAAAGAAAGATCAAACTACTTGTTGCTGTCAAATATTTGAGTCATTATGAAATGCGGGTCAAATATGGGTGAAAAGTTGTAACTCTTTATTTTTTTCTAGTAATACCACATAAACTTGTCGAAGTTAAATGCAAAAATAGAAAGGAGCTTTGACATCTTTCAAGGCTAAATTCAAAATAGAAAGGAATTTTTTAAAAGACGTGTGATTTATGTCTTTGTTGCCGAAAAATACGTTACAATTAGCATCCAAATGTAGTAATGACACAAACTTATCCTCTATAGTGGTGTTGGTATTGTTTCATATAAAGATTTATATGTGATGTTTTGTTATGCAATATAATGTTATAACCCAAGTTGTTTGTGTTAATAATAAGCCATCGTAGAAGTGGGACATGCATATAAGCCTTTTTAAAACAATGTGAAGAGTATATCTTCATTTTGGTTATTATTAGTAAAATAAACCTTTTCAATATGATCTCTCTTTTGTATTACTGTATTACATACTTTGACATATATTTTAAAGAGCCATATACTTCCATATATTTATGTGCCATAACCTTGATCCATCTAGGCATTATATTTTCGAGCAAGCACATAGCATAAACCATATCTATCTCACAATTGTTATACCTCTTGATGGTTCATTAATTTTTTTTCCCAACCAAATGGAAAAGACCTTAGTTGGTTAATTCATCTCATGCTAGAGAGTCCACTAAAGTTTTAGATTTGTCCTAGTTCACTAAACTAGACAGTTTAACTGTAAGCTATCATATTCCAATAGGGAAAATGCTCCATCACAAACTTAACGTATGACTTATACTATTTTCATATTTTGGAAAATATATATTGCTAATTCCCTTTAACGTTATGCTTCAATCATCTAGTAGTCAAACAAAGCCTTATGTTCCTATAAGCAATTTATTTTTTGTATAAAATTATATGAATGATTTCTTCAATTGCAATCATTAGGATTAATCAAATATTGATATATTCCTTGCTTTGAATTTTTTTTGTAGAGTAGATAATGAGGATACATAAGTTGAAATTACTATGGCAATTATATATAACTTTGCATCATTCAATTTAAAAAAAATTGAATTACCTATATTAGAAAACTAAATATCACGTTCAATTATGAATAAAGAAAAACATAACAAATTTATTTCATCAAATTATGCCACTTCCTTGAAATATTTGCTTAAACATGGACTTTCCATGTGTGGTACAAGTTCATGTGTAATAATAGTTGAGAAATCCATTTGACTAATAATAGTCTTTGCAAAGGAAGGAGATAAAGTCATAGTACAATATTGTTTAAAGGACTGTAATGTGTTTATCTGTCCTTTAAAATCAATTCCTGTGGCCAAAGTATTCCTTTGGAATAAAATGTCACAATTTCAAGCACACCAACATTGCAACATGTTAACCTTACAAAATTTGGTATATTGTATTCTATCTGGCTCAACATTAACCTCTCGAAAGGAATTTGGATTCCATGTTTTGTTTGTTTCCTAAGTTTATTGCTTAATGTCCTTCATATGAATAATGCAACACTTGTTCCCTTTGATATGTGGCACATGTTACCTTTGAGTCGTTGTCATTATTGATAGGACATATTGTTCAAAT
Organism: Pseudotsuga menziesii; assembly: GCA_001517045.1. NCBI lineage: Eukaryota > Viridiplantae > Streptophyta > Pinopsida > Pinales > Pinaceae > Pseudotsuga > Pseudotsuga menziesii. Next base: position 11,345 of record LPNX010052601.1, read on the forward strand.
TCTTTCTTAAAAACATCATTATTGAAAGGTATTTTTTTAATTAAAACTTCATGGTTGAAGGGTTATTTGTTCACCAAAGCGTTGTGTGATGAGGCAGATAAAAGTTCAAAACATATTAAATTTTTTTTAAAGGGCAGAGATGAAATATAATTCCAACACTATATGGACGTAATGGGGATTTTTCCCCAAGAGACATTATATAATTCCTTGTGGCAAGTTTAACATTCGATTTTCTTCGGCATGGACTCGAAATTCAAGTTCCTTAGGATATGAAACAAATGATGCTGGGGAGATATGATAGTAGTCTTTTAATTTTGATGATAATCTAATGGACATGACAGTCCTTGGACTCAAAGTGGGATTGAAGCAATATAATTATGTTTAATGAACCATCGAACACTAACATCTATGTGATCCTTTTCATTCTTGGTAACTTCCATCTTCCAAAATTTAGATTAGCATTAGAATTTTCCTAAAGTTTGGGTTGTACTTGTGCTTTGAGTTTCCAAGGTCTTGACTCCAAAATAGTGTCAATACTATTATGTACTTGCTTGTACAAGATTTTGGTCCTATATTGACTACTGTTGACTTCCCCTCACAAACATGAAGATTGGATTTATTGCTCAACTTGAAGCCGTCCTTTGGAAGCTTAGTGTCCAATACAATCCATATTTTAATTTGGATAATCTTGGACACTAAGCTTCCAAAAAAATGTTGATGTTTCTAATAGCATAGGAATATATTCTTATGTCGGCACCATAAGAAAGAATAATAACAAGCCCTACAACAAGTCGAACCAATAAATTGACCCAGACTAAAGGTCATGTCAGCCTAGTTAAAGTGAAATTGACCCAGTCAAATAGGTCAAGTCACCCAGTAAGGAAAAGTGAATTTTCCAATATAAATTCATGAGAAGTGGCCTCATTTGTGACACACCAATTCGCTCAAGCAAGGAGAAACATGCACAAATCCAAGGGTGTATAGTCAAGGGTTCAAAAGGCATCAACTAGACAATATTTTGGGGTTTATCATCTTTCTCTCTGTTCTTCAGCCTAAGAGGTTATTCTATATTTTTCTTGTATCATTAATCTATAACTAGTGTTGGGTGATATATTTGACATTGTATCTTGTTGAAGAATCTTATCTAGAGAAGTTGCTAGGATTTTCCAGTGAGAGGTTTTTCCTAGGATAAACATTGTGTTTATTGTGAATGTGTTTCTTTTAGTGATCCTTTATATGCATGTAGTTTATGTTTTGTATATGTACTGGATAAGTTAATAACATATAACTGCTAAGAAAAATCAACAACAACCAGTGCACCCTAGGTAATAAATCCAATCTTGATATTTGCAAGGGGAAGTTGATAGTAATCAATGTTTAATCTTGAAATGTACATTGCAATTTTGACAGCTCTACGACATAAATGGAAGTTGTTGTCAAAACTTGTCTCTAACACGACGTCCTAACAACAACCATGCAACCTTATTAACAAACAGTATTGTCGAAAGGTTGCCTCTAGAGCATTGTAATAGTGATGTATTTGTCGTCGATATACTGGCATTCTCGAGATGATTTTCATTTTCCCACTAATTTCCAATACGCCATAATAATGTTCATATGTTTCTGAAAGCCCTCATCGATCGAATGTCACAACATATTCTATACATTGTCGAAAGATCGTCGTGTTTGATACCATCTTCAATTGCAACATATATGCTAAAAACATTGGCACGCTATCGTAATAACAACACTATATGAAATTTCGGAGACCCAATGTAATTTCTATGACATTCCTTATCCTTTATTTTCTGACATGGGAATGTCAGACTGATTGTCGATTGGATGTCGTAAAATGGGTCCTTTTGTAGTAGTGGGATACTTCTGTGATTCAAAAATAATTTGCCAAATGGTTTCTTGTTCAAAGAATACCTCAAGATTTCTAAGTTATCCTTTCTACTTCATCATGATTATTCCACCATGACTTAACTTAATTTTTTTCTCTATAGTTTTTCCATAGATACTCATGCACAAAAAGTGTGCTCCAAACATCTATGGTAAAAGTTATCTAACAATTTCTCTAATGTCATTTCCTCATATATTTTCCTCGAGAGGTAGTGTCCACAAGTCATATTTGCATAATATAACGATTGTATAGTAATTCCCACCTCACAATCCTATCCTTAACGTCCCTTTAGTTTAGGATCATGTGTTCGTAATGCCAATCCTAAGGAAAACACATTAAGATACACATTGACTCTTATCCGAGACACATTTGTCTATGTCAATAACATTCGTTCATTACTAGGTTATATAAATTACTTTCATTATTATGCAATAAGGAGTGAATCAAAGTGTTCCATCATCCCACTTAGATCAACTATAACTTGCTTTTGTTTAGAGATTTGATGCCTCTCAAAGTCGCACCTTTCCTTCATTTTGCATCCCTAACGTATGAGACTTCCTATCAATATTATGAATATGGGTTTCATAATCTCATTCTTAGTCTAACATACATGTGTAGAAACAATAGTTGTGTCTAGCAAAATGTGCATTGTAGGTGATTCTACATTACACTTCTTATCATATGTGATATAATCATTAATTCCATTTTTTGGGTTTTAGAATATCATAGTCTAGATATTAAGCCCCATGGTATATGGTTTAGAGTTCATCTTAATAATCATCCTTACCAATTCATATTCTTACTCTAGTACACTTCCTACCATTAATATAAAGATGAATAAGAGAGTGAGAAGAAGAATGTGCAACCTCCAAAGGTCAAAGGAGATCAGTGTCGAATCTCCCTTCCTCGTGTTTCACTAGTTTAATGCACTTCACCTATGGGTTTTCACACTTTACGATGTTGACTTAGGCATTAATTGGGTCATGTATATTGCATATGGAGTGTTTGTGAGGATTTCTCCAACACCTTTGGTATCTCATCGAATTGCATTTGAATGACAAGCAGTCTAAGTATTGAAAAGATTCACTTGATATCCTATCATTTTAAACTGGACTCTAGTCCCCTTATAACTACCACCAATAAAATCCCAAAATATACCATCTCCCTATAATAGCTCCACAAATGATCTAGGAGATCAAGGGTGCACGAATCTTACACTTAAGATAGTATGATGGGATATCCTCAAGGATGTTATTTCCCTTTATGACAATAAAGCATGTAGATGATAAATGAAACTAGATGCACCTCAACAGAAACATTCATAAATGAAATAACGATATTATTTAATTATTTATAAAATGACTTAAACATTAGTGCATATAGAAGAAATCAAGGTCCAAGTGGCATTATATGTTTTGAGCTAATTATTTCATTGTATTTCCATTCTTCCCCTCTTCGATAAGTGACATCTTCATACAAAGGTCAAACACTATCATTTTGATATGTACACATTATATCTAAATTTGTTTGAGACAATATTTTCAATCCTTCAGCCTATAGTTTTATAGCTTATATAAAAAGCCAATTATTTCCTACACATTATATAAACAAACAAGAAAAATGCTTTCAACACCCTCTCATCAAAGAGATCTCAACTTTTGAGCAATTTATCTTAAAGTTAACACCGTTTGTAATAAAAGGCACAAAGTATTTGTAAGGTTGATTTGTAGTCAAATAATTTTTTAATAGTCTAACACATCAACTTGTTATTTTTGGCGAACTTACTCTTTCTTGGCATAATAATAATTTTAGTGCTTTTATAAGAAAATTTATTATTTACTAGATATTCTAACTAATTATTATGGTATTAAAAGACTACTTACCTTAAAATCCATATATTAGATTAATGGTGTGGATGAATCTCCAAGAACTAAATATAATCGATTTCCAAATGCCACATGTAATACCAAAGTGTACACAATGTATGGGAAATCAATTACCTATGCACTCTTACCCTCACACAGTGCTCTATTGCCTTGCATTTCACTGCATAATACTAAAAAAAAATCTCAAACCTCTAAATATAAAATAGAAACAAGCTGTAAAAATCATTGAAATTTTTTTGTTCAAGGTAAATCCTCACCTTTATGGGGCTTGTCTACCTATTGGAATTGCATTTAATTCCCTTGTATAGAAGAAAAGTATCCCAAATATTTACATGCAATTGGTCTACATAACCCAAAAATATTTTCTATAAACTTGCAATAAACTTTTACCAAATTTTGATCAAACACGGGAGCACTAGCATAACAATTTCTCTAGAAAAATGCAATGCCCATTTACTCCCCATTTACTCTGTAAATGATTCAATATAATTTAGATTTTGCTTATGTAAAGTAGGAAATTTTGATAAGCACCCATGTTATGTTTTGGGAACAAGCCATAGTTTAAGACAACGAAGGTTAAAAGCTACCTTAAGATATTTTTTATTTCTTAAGATAAGAACACTATTTAGGAACATACTTTAAATGTTGTACATATTACTAAACATAAATGTAATTTTTTCTTAGGTCTCTAAGAATTATAATTCCCATCCTAAAAGGATGATATAAATCGGTTTTCCGCAAGTTACATCAGTTTACATGTTAACCCATGCAATTATTAGTCCCTTTCCTAAGTTTTTTTATCGCTTTTTAGACCCTGCAATTATTACTTGGCCTCTTTTTGAGGCGAGCATATTTTAAATACCATGATATCCTAAGTTTATCATAAATTTGTATTGTGAGAAGTTGATATCCAAAGTTTTCATTGTGATAAGATTTGCTTAAAGTTGTGAAATTGGACTTACTTGGTAGCCAATACAGAACACACTTAGCATTAATTTGGAATTCATAATATTAAGTATTTCTTTCCTAATACTATGATTCTATTGAACATATGCCACAATAGGAACCACTTTTACTCCAACAGCTATTTATGAGGCCATTGGTGCATATAGGGACCCTCCAAGGACCCTGCTCAATATTCATGTACATATTCAAAATAACAGATCTAGAAATTAACCAACATGATTTTTCTTTTTCTTTTTTAATCAACCTTGAACCTATGATCTAAGCAATCACATTTTAAATGGAACAACAAATCTAAAAAACAATCATACAATCAATATTTAACCAATCGAAATAAAAGGAACCATAATTCACATTGTGTTGACATGTAACTCTTGTTATGAATTGTCGAAGGCTAAGGAAGGATGTCGAAGATTTGAGGTAAGTCCATACTTTGATTTCCAAATGTCAGATTCCCACCAAAAACCACTCTATTGCTTCCAACATGTACTCTTCTTCCCATGGGACCCCCATGCTACAATGGGGATGAATGTAAGAAATATTCTAGCATAGTTAAGGTATGTAGATATCGCTAAAGGGATCTCAACCCTATTCATACAATGATGAACCAAACTCATATCAATCACTGTGTGAATCTATCATCGTCTATGTCATCCAACAATAGGGAAAAAGAGATAAGATCATCATGCTCTCTCCTTCTCTTTATATATTTTTGAAACTTTCCATGCATCTCACTCATGCATAATTAATAATTTTCCATTTAATTTTTCTTTTATTATTCACCCTCAAAGTGTCACTTTTCTCCTATTTTTTTATGTGTGCATGGTGTTTACTAACTCTTGAAAAAAAAAAACTTTATTCACAAATTAATTTTTATTTTCATTTAATAAACTATTTTCTCCTATCCGTGTGTGTGCTTGGTGTTTACTAGCTTTTGAATAATTTAATTTCTTTCTTTTTCTTTTAAAAATACTCATTCTTACCCCTCATAGTATTTTTACTTTTATTGTCATGTTGTGTTATGTTAGGCATATCAAGGGTCCCATGCTGCCCACACACCCTTCAAATATCTCTCTTCTATGGTGGGGACTGGTGTGATGACTGAGACCTCATTAACTCAGTCCAGTTGACCTTGTTGACATATGCATGTCTCTCGCGGAATAAGGATGAGCCTTTATTGTGCGACCCCAGTCTAATCCTCGTGAGTGATAGAATCTCTGTCCTGCCCCCAAAGAAACATGCATCTGACGAGAATAATTCTCTCTCTCTTTTTCCCAACTCGTCGCATGGAATAATCACTAGTCTTACTTCCTTTCTTTCCATTCAACCTCATTACCTAATGTGGATCGATTGGCAATTGTGATCCTATACCTACACGTGAAACACCACACACATCAAATATTTCAAAGCAAAATCATAAATCATAATATATCAATTTACATTAGGTTAACATCACCTTTTGTGGCTACCCAACTCAATTTGGAGCCTACACAGTATTGATGCAACCTTGCATCACATGTACCATATTTCCCCGTCACACTTGAAAACCCATCAAAAGTACATGATATATATAAACATAAATATATTAATTTAATCATCATTTCATAATTTCATGTAAACATAAACATTTGATCATCATCAAGTCGTCATTTCATAATTTCATGGCAACATAAACATTTGATCATCACCCACATTCATCCCATTCATAACAAATAGCTTTAAAACATTCAACTTATTCATCAAGGTACTAGTTTCCACGCCCAACCGAGTCATTCAAAACCGAATGCCCTCAAATAATCATTGTAACATACTAATCCAAGTCTAAAGTAAAAGCGGGGCACTACAATTTCCTTTGGATATAGGAGTTGCTACAATGAAATTACACTTGTTCACAACTACATTGCTTCTTTGTTAATCCTTCCTAAGGGATTCTGCCTCATTTTATGTTGTAACACGCACAAAGAATATTGGACTATGGATGGTGATGGTACACTATTTTTTGTTGGTATAAATCAGGAATGAATGGTTCATTACAACATTGTTGGGTGGGGTATGGCATTATGATGGGGATTGAGGCGGGGGCAGCATCTATCCAAGGATGGGAAATGGGACGTCTTAATCAGCCACATATCAGTTATGGGCTAAGCCTATTAAATGGCTTCTCTCTTTGATCCTGACTAGCTTCTCTCCTTTTTCTTTCATGGTTCCATCCAATCAAGTGTTGGATTCCAAGGCATAATTATCATCGAAGTTAGTATGTTACATCCCTATAAAAACAAAACTAGTTTTGTTTGTACTTCCAAAGAAAGGGTGGAAACTGTAAAAAAAACACTCTAGATACCATGAACAATCTTTTGACCATAAACCAAGTTCCCCATTCTCCCTTCCTTTCCATAGTTCTTAGCCTTGGTCTAAGGGCCATGTCTGGTTTATGCATCCTTGAGAAATAATAAGAAGAAATTCTTTATGGTTGAACCATGACCAATCTTCTCATGCAAAGTTGAACCTCATGAACCTACCCTTTTGAATGTATTTATTTAACTCCCTAGATTTCTCTCTTGAGTGAGAGAGAGATCACATTTCTGATCACTTTCTGATAATACTTAAGAGAGATAGCTTTGCCTAACAATTGAGGGGAATAAATGACTATGCTAAGAATTTAATTAAGGTATTACTTGAGCAATCTCGGCTCAGGATTTGGGGGAGTAAATAATATACCACATGATACGAGAACACCTCGGATGATATGATACAAAAATAAATAAGCACCACTTAGTATCCTTGGCACCACTCTTACTTTTCCTTATCCTTGGTTCTTTTTATTTCTTCCCCTCAATTGGTAAGACTAAAATAGGATCGAGAAGGATAACCTAGAAATTTTTTTCAGTAGAAATGTATGAAGTAGAGCCAACCTTTCTGACTCATCTCAGTTCCCATATTCCTCTTGGAGCAACTTTGTTATATAAAAAATATAACCTAATATATAAATATATATAAACATATCAATATTAAATATAATTATTAATTATTAATATTAATATTAATAATGATTAATTAGTTAATTAGAAAAAATAAAGAGATGTACCCTTTCATTTGAAAAGGCGTGATAAGGCTTATATAAATCTCGACCAATGTAAATTATGGGTGAGTGCACAAAGATGAGGGTCTCTTTTGGCACTTTAGATGCAATAGAAAACTGAAAAAACAGACATCCATCAACTTGCATGGATATTTTGAGACACTTACACAATGAATCTTGCGATGAGTAAAACACAAGAAATGTAGGAAACTGAATGTCATTTCCAAATATATAATTTTTTTCTATTGAAAATGCTATTAACTATCTGAAGTTAGATATTTTTTAACGGGCACTTTTTAGTTTTTGGACAAATTATAAGGTATATGTTTTTGTGGGTGCAGCGTCTGAGTGACTAAATGATGGAATAAACTTATGAAAATCGGTATACATATAGAGAACATATAGTACTAGTGCACGACTATTTTTCCAATAATAAATATAATATTTTTTATTTTTTTATTTATTATCTAAGAGATCAAACCTCGAAAACGGTACGTCAATTGTGGGTGTAGCGTTTGAATGTCTTAATGCAATTATTTGGAAATGGGTTTTTTCTAGCATGTAGAGCTCGGTGTTCTTTAGTGCACCATACAATTTTTTTTTAAATGATTGAGAAATGAAAGAGATATGGACGAAACACTAACAGTGTGTTTTTTGAGTTGAGGAGTGATGATAGAAGATAAATGAGAAAAAATAGAAAAAATAATGTATTCTTGTTAAAATTTACATATTTGGAATTTGCAAAAAAGACCATATCTGTTTCTAAAATCTCATAAAAAATGGAGGTGTGCAGCGTAATCAGACAAACGGCTAAACACGAGCATA
>LPNX010052601.1:25460-54301 GCA_001517045.1 Pseudotsuga menziesii
AATGTAAATCACCAATATAATATCTTATCTCATATTTTATTCATGGATTATTTATCCTTTCTAAAGTGGAAGTTTTAGTAAACAAATATTATTTGTTTTAGTGATATCAGAGCCAGCCCTTCCTCGAGCTTTTGTTGATCTTCGACTTATAGCCAAACTCTCAAGGTTTCCTTGAACCTGGATCCGTGATCTGACATAGGCTTTTAGCCATTCCATCATGTACACACACGATCCTGCCCTTCTACCCATCCAACATCCATTTCTTCTCCACCAATTCGTCATCTGACACTTCTGGCTTCTCTCCCTCCACGTCCCACATCGACCTCCGCACCCCTACGCTTCATGTTCTCCCTCCACTGCTCCATACCCCACCTCTATGTCTACTCTTTTCCTCACGCCACGCTCTCGACACAGCGTCGACCAATTTCATTCCTCCTATCTATGTTCACGCCACAACATCCCGTGCCTACCCTCGTTCCTGCCCTCTCTGCACCGATCTCCCTCCTTCCACCATCAACATCCCGTGCCTACCCTCGCTCCTGCCTTCTCTGCACCGATCTCCCTCCTTCCACCATCATTGTGCCTCCTTCCCAATCTACCCACATTGTCCTTCCATATACACAACACTACGCATCCTTTTTTGACTCGTCTTTGGGCTGCCCTCCTTCACCGCTCGCTCCAACCTCCCTTCCACGCAGCTCCATGCATTGCTCCATCCCTCTCTTGCTATAATTTCACGCGCTCTCCACGTGCCCTTCACATTGGCCACAATTCCACCATTCCTCCATAGCTCCTTTCCTCACTACCTCCTTCCACACTACTCTCCTCCCCCTACCTGCAATTCCCAAGATTTTCTAGCTGCTCCTTCCATCACTCCCACTACTCCCTCCTTTGTTACACTACCATTTGCACATTCGATAGTCCTCCATCTTAAGTCATCACCTTCACACTCCCAAGCCCTAGTTTCATATTCGATTCAAAATAATATAATAATAAAAGATTATTATTAACAATAGTTTTAATTATTATATTTATAAACCCTAATTATATCAAATTCATTTTTTAATAGTATTATTATTAATATAATAATATTATTATTATTACTTCACATCCTCAAACCCTTCCATAATTTGACTCGTTTCAAAATATATATAATAATATATTATTTGTAATAATAATTGTTATTATATTATATTACATTTATTATTATTAAATTTTTAATAATAGCAAGAACATATTTTGGGAAAAATCTTTATTGAAGATCTTACCCTTTGAAATTGAAGACCAAATAAGAAGACATACATTCAAGTCAAAGGAATAATTCTTTTAAAGTTGAAGATCATTATCATTGAAGAATTCAAAGTCAAAGGAATGCCAAGTTATCGTACAAACATCGAATTATGACAATTACAAAATCAGAACCACAATTACAATTACAAGCAGTACTAAGTGAGCTAGAGAAATATAAAGCAAACTATCATCTTCTACAATTTGAGATTACAAAGTAGGAAATCACAAACAAATTATTGGAACAGAAAAACCATTGGTCCCAAAGAGATAATGAAGAACTCAAGAAAATGATGTCAGATAAAGATGAAGAAATATCTCAATTAAAAATCATAACCAAGACCTTCAAGACAAAATCAAAAGATTTGAAAAATGATGAAGAAAAACCTTATAGAAGAAATATAACGAATTAGAAGAGTAAATAAAACATTTAAACGAGCTCATCATGGACAAAAAAGATGAATTGGCGCAAATCTAGAGAAAGATAAAAGCTCAATAATCAGATATATGTCGACATCAGCAATAGAAGTAAGAACTCCAGCAAAAGTATGACGACACTAAAAAGAAGCACAAGTTAGAAATTGCAAAAATTAATGGCAAAGTAGCAAGCAATATCGAAGAACTATTTCGACTAAGAATTCATAACAAGACATTACTTACGAAACTCAATAAACTAAAAAATAGTTGGAAGATGGAACTTTCCAATGAAAACCTCGAAGAAAGAAAAATAAAACAACAAGAAGAAAACCATCATTTGAGAAATCTTAACCAAGAACTAGAGGAACAAATCAAGAAGTTAAAAGAGGACAAATAGTCGCAACATAAAAGGTTCGAGAAGATTCAAAATAATAATAATCTATTAGAGAGCAAATTAGTTCAAATCCAGAAGGAAGCATCCAGACTCTCCGGAAAACAAACCCAAGTTGAGGAAGAAGAAACAAATACAAATTTGATCCCCGTCACAGTTCAAAGGGAATTCAATTCAACAAAAAAACAAAGAACAAGAACTCCTTATCGACACCTAAATTACAAAAAGCATTTTGACCAACGACAGGGTCAAAATGAACATAAACAGAGACATGATTTTAGAAGAGAAAGAACAAAAAATGAACAAGCTAAGAAGAAATCGAGAAATTCCATCCAACAAAGTGGTCAACAAACAACTCCAGTAAAGTTAGACATAGATGGACGACTTCACAAACGATTAGACAATTTTTCTTGGGAATCTATAACTCATATCGGTTCGATTCATCAAATGTCATAGTTACTAATAAAAATTTCGAGAAGATGTCATTACAAACAAGACATCAGACGAAGCTTTGTCTTCTCTAAGATTTGAGGACAAAGCTTCTCTTAAGAGGAAGGCAATGTTATATAAAAAAATATAACCTAAGATATAAATATATATAAACATATCAATATTAATTATTAATATTATATATATTAATAATTAATAATAATTAATTAGAAAAAATTAAGAGATGCACCTTTTCATTTGAAAATGCGTGATAAGACTTATATAAAGTTCGACCAATGCAAACGTAAATCATCAATATTATATCTTATCTCATGTTTGATTCATGATTATTTATCCTTTCTAAAATGGAAGTTTCAATAAACAAATATTATTTGTTTCAAACTTATATTCTTTTTTATAACTAGATAGAGCATAAGTTTCATACATAACTCTTTCCCCAAGGAAAACCCCAAATGCAAAAAGGGTTGTGAGAAAAGAGTTGGCATTTCAATATCAAGGTGAAGCTTATCAACCCAAAGGTTAAGGAAAAGAAAAGGCTAGAGCTAGATATTTATACCAAGATTGAAACTATGATAGTTCAACCTCGTTCAAACTAGACTGGAGTATGGGTCTAGCAAATAAGGTGACTTTCAATCATATGAAGCAGGTTTATTATCCAAAATATGTAAAACCCTCGAACGAGGTCTACTCGAAAAATCAGTAACTCTATTAAAAGTCTTCTTTTTCTACTTGATAACCGAATGAAATTGTTGAATACAAAAAAGCCCATGGTGTCTTTCTTATCGAATTCCAAAGAGGTAAGTTTCAGGTTAATAGTAAATAATTTATTTTTCCTCTATGACTCGACTTGAAGCACATCCCAATCGATAAATACAAGGTTCAAAGTGAAAGAGTAAACTTTCTACTCGACCATTTGCACCGATTGGACGACCAACAACGCGTGATGTGACAGCTCACGTGAGCTAGGTCGTCCGATCGGTGCAAATGGTCGGGTAAGTAGGTTACTCCCAAAGTGAAATAGGAAAAGCAACCAACCTTGTTCTTGTTCATTAGCTCACACCCAATATTTTATTTAAGTCAAATCTCGTAGTATACATAGTGTTATCTATTAAGTGGGAATTACATCCAGTATTCTCGTAAGCATTGGTTGTTACAAATCCCCTTCTTTTTGTAATGATTTATCCTCATGTCTAGTCTATAGTTCAATCTTCCTTGTCAACTCAATCATCATGAGGTTTTGTGTGAAGCAGTTACTTCACTAGTTTATTCTACATAAGAGAAAGTTAATGTGATGCAATACATATCCAATTGGGGATATAGTTCTGTTTGAATCAATAGAAGAATCCATTTCTCTTTTTTATCTCCCTCTTGAGAATGTGTATCTCCATAGTTAGCCACCACAAGCAAGAGATGTATAATGTTATGACTTAATCTTGAGTTCCTCCTCACTGGATTTCAATATGGTAGCTTTCTACTAGAGTTGCCATCCATCACTTTGGGACGAGGCATGCCACCAAACCAGCATGGGCATCTTACTACCTACAAGTTGTATCACTTTATAAAGAAAAAATTTGGATCTCGATCTCTAGTACTAATGTGCTTTACTAGCGGCTCGGGTTATGGATTTCTTTATTGATATGGAAAGCTACCTTAGCCTTAAATAAAGTTTGGTTGATCTAATAATTGGGACTAAAGCATCTAAAACGTGAATCGTATTCTACCACCACCATCACCCATAACAAAAATATTGACATGACGTACTTTATAACTTCTTTCTGTTAATAGGATTGGTGTTTCTTCAATGCGTTATGGGTCAATGAATTATACTGGTGTTTCCCCTGGGCCATCTCTATTATCACTATCTGCTCAAGAGATAACTCATTGGGGGTCTGGACAAGATGCAGATCAATGAAGCCCCAGCCTCTCCTTTGATTCTTGTCAATAGAATAATGAACAAGGAAAGGACTAGGTTGGGCAGGTTCGACGCTAACTAGTCTTGGTTATGTTGGCGTTTTGCAGGCCACTACATATATTTCACTATCAATGCATGCTATCACCAATTGTTTCACATACACAGTGTCTCTTGTAAACAAACGCTTTGTAATTGTTTCGAATTTACAATGTATTTTATTGAAATCTTATTTTAAGAGTTGTCTCACATGCACAATTTATTTAATACATGGCAGATTTCTCTCACATTTACTTATAGGTTATTTCTTACAAAACAACACTTGCCGAAATGGTTTCTCACTTTTTCCCTGATAGCGACTAGAAAGAAAATTCAAGCAATTTGTTATGTCAGTTATTAAGAGAAAAATGTAGTAAAGATTTATTTTTCAATACAGCGATGGGTTGGGTTGGCCCAACTATAATGTAGGTAGAAATTTTGACTCAAGAACTCATTATTTGTTTGCTCGAAATATCCCCAATCTATTGTTGGTGGATTTGAACAAGGACAAACACTCATTTTACTATATGGAATGTTTCATTAGCGTGCAAATGCCCCCCCTAACTTGGTAGAAAAAGACTTTGTCAATGTTTTTTGGAAATAATTTATTTGCCAAGGAAATTCTTTTCTCTGAAGCTTTAATGCTACTATGATGAAGTAATTATGCATTTATTGACCTGAACTTGAAAGAAAAAATCATTGAGGAAAACATTGATTAGGGGTTAGGAGTTGCTTTCATTCCTTTGACCTTTCTTGCTCTTATTCTATTGATGCTTTGAGTGGGTTGGTTGAGTCGGTCAAATAAGAAGTACAATATTAAGAACGATAAGAATGAATAGAATATATTTCTTCTAACTTGTTGGAATATGTGATAAAATTACCATCGCAAGTTTCCTTTTAAGACTTCATCTAAGAATGAATAGTTTCATAAAACCCAAATAGCTCTATTTTTTTTGTTTGCTAGACTCTCCTCAACTTGCAAGAGTGACCTTTGTTCTAAGAAACCATGACTCAATGGAATATAAACCGTCAAAATCAATCAGGGATTGCACCTGGCCTGGGCCACACCAACTCTCAACTGGTTTAATATTGAGTGTCACCTCCCAACTAGCTCACCCCTAAGGGGAATTGAACCTAGGTCACCCTGATGATGAGACCCACACCTTAACTGAATGAGCTAGTAGGAATCATGTAGAAATTGACCAAATAGTTATATTAGATTCAATTGAATTAATACATTTAGATGTCATTTCAAAAGTGTTTTATGTTCCCTTAATAAACAATATTAATTTTTCTAAATATATATTCATAGCCTTATCATACTAAACATTAACGAATTAATATTTCAATTTATTGTGCTAAGAGGCGCTTCTACAACACAGTATGGGGGAGATGTTGTCACATTACATCATGTAACATAACATCATTCCAACATAGTAATAATTAAGATGACATAAATTTTAATTAAAGATTTAATAATAAAATTTAAAGAATAGAAAAATGTAATCAACGAAACAAAAACAATGGAAAAAAAAAGTAACAATGTAAAAGATTAAAAAGCAAAACAATGTAAACAAAATAAAAAGTAAAGCAATGTAGAAAAAATAAAAAGTAAAACAATGTTAAATAGTTAAAGTATCTATTTGATGAGTTTAAAACATATGTTTTTAACTACTCAAAATAAGTTTTATGGGAAAAATAGTAGATCCAAAAGGTTTGCACCTCTAGGGATTTGATCTGTCTCAACACATGGTAAATTTGAAGTTTAGATGGATCTATGCTAGTTGTAGTTTCATCTAAAGTGAATATTAATTCTATAATGTTTTGAAATGCATATTAGTTTTTAAAATTATGATGTTTTTATTTTGATGAATAGTTATCTTTTGAATGATGGGATCTCCTCTTAAATTACAATTGAGAAAATCTGATGAGAATTGAACACTTCGGGAAGGAATCTGTCGAACATGCATTGGAAGTTCGACAAAAATATTTTGCAATTGATCCACACATGAATTGCTTTCAGGTTCATTAAATGGTTGGTTCCATTCCATCTCTTCATTGATTTCCTTCATGATAATCATTTCATTTCAAATATTTGACATCTCTCTATTTCATGGAATATTTGAAAAAAATCTCTAGCAAGATGAGTATAATCTAGGGAGATATAATTTGTCTTGAAGCAACTACTCCCTAGATATATGAATAAAAAATTGAAATATTTTTGAATTTGACAGTTGGATCAAATTGGAAAAGACCAAAAGTTAAAGATTCATTAATAGGCAACGCTGCCCCTATACCTAACCAAAGGGCTACTGTAGTACCCATCAAGGATATTGTTGTAGCTATTTGACAACAAAATGGATTATGAAATTGATTCACATTTTCTAGAAAATTAAAGGTACCGTCAATGATCCCACAAGTACTAAAGCCATTAAAAGTACACCTAGTAATAACATTCTTTGTTTTCTCTCATGCAGAGTCAAGGTTGGAATACCAATGCAAGTGATATATAAAGAACCCCAAGAATACAAGTTGATTGACTTATCGTTATTCATATATGTATCTTGTCGTGCGTGGTCTTATTCCTATAACTATGCCAATAAATAAATCTAATGTTCTCCTCTCCGTTTTTATATATAGATTTTGAGCAACACTTTGTATCACAAATAAATCCTGTGATGCTCCTTGTTAAGCTAAACCATTCATCAGTAAGTGTTTATGGTAACCATTTGATGTCTACTGATATTGGAGCTAATTGGGTAGGCATGAACATGTATCCAGTTTTTGTAGTCGTTGCTCTGGTTATTCCCATAGAAGCATGATAGTCAAAATGACACTACACCTTTTTGTATTTATTTTCTTGTAATCACGTTACAAAGTAATGATCCAAGGGTAGGTTTGCATCTAGTGGTCCCATAATTCAAATACAATGGGTGAAATTTGGGTACATACTCTAGGATCTATCCCAACATTAGTTAATGTAGTATATAATAACTCTCCTGGTCCTCTTCTTGGTTCTGGTAGTATGTAATAGGGTCAAAGGAATAAAGAAACCCTGCCCAATATTTCATAGAGCAATGGTAAATCATAAAGGAATGGTAAAGTAGGTCCTTCATGGTGGTCATGGTATTGGTCAAATCAATATGAAGGTGCAACTAACCGTGCTCTTTGTAACAAAATGAACGTGCCATCGTGAAACAACCCAAACTAATGTTCCCTAACAAATAAAATTCAAAAGTAAGCAGTGACATAAGTATTATGGGCCCTCTATGCCATGTTTCAAATAAATGCTCATATTATAAATCTATTGTCTTAAGATAACCCATACATACAAATAAATATAAGGATTCTAATTCCTATGTAGTTTCTAGTTCTTACATCCCAAAGATGTCTCATTCATCTTATGAGTCCTCTTGATCTGATGGGTTCCTTGAGTAAAACATGGGCTAAAACATGGGCCTCGAAACACGTCCTTACTTATTATGTAAATAGGGGAGAGGGATTCTCCTTTCATCATTTGGCATTGGTATTTTCACTTCAGTGAGCAAGAGTAGTTTCATTCCTAAATTGTGAGGATCGTCGAGGGCGATCGAGTGAAACAAGAAGGATTCCTACGCACCAAACCCTCTAACCTAACCTTGAAATAGACCTAAGTGAGTAATTAACTCATCCACCTCCATATGAATTAAAGAAACACAAAACCAAGGTCATGCTACCCAAATTTCCATGGAACCCGGTCAAACAAATTCATTAAAAGGAATATTGGGCGTTAATGAAGGAAGATTATTTTTCCCGTGGGATGATCCCGAAACAAAAGGTGGTTTTTGAAGGTACCAGAGTACTCCAGACGTGTCCATCCTTGACTTGATATGCTCTTGAATTTAGGGTTACCACCATAAATGTTGAAACTCAAAAGATGAAAAGAGGTAATCTCTATGCATTCAAGTCTACAATAGTAACACTGCTAATTGCAAATATGAATTCTAATAAGTATGTTTTGTATTTCCCTATCAAGGGAGAAAGTATATGTTAAGAATTAGAGCAACGTCGGTTTATGATGGTTTTCGTTGTGCCAAATTGAAGTGATCGAAACTAGAAGATGCTTAAATTTTGTTATGCTTTGTATTGTCCTTTATATGCTATGAATTTCCTACTTCCTTTTAACTTAAATGGTTTGTTTATATTGAAGATAATATATAAACTCTCAAAGAAACCAATGTGTAGTATTGTATTTTTCTAAATGTTGCTACTGCCCACCAATGCTTCTTCATGGCTCACATCCTATCATACACATGTGTGATATCGAATAATGTATATGTCCTGACATATTAGTGTGTCTCAATATTTACTTGATTCTCCATGGAACTACCCACATGTTTTATAAATTTGAATGAGGTTACACCAATCCATCTTGTTGCCTACTTCTCAAAATTTTCATTTCCTTAACTACATGTACAGGGAAGGGACTCGTTGCTCTACATCTCCCTTTGTTGTAAGCAAATATTCAAAATTAAACATAAGAATCATAATGAAGGCATGCCTTCCTAGTCACTCTAAAATTTGTGTTTGTCATTGGAAGATTGCTTTTGGTGAGATGTATATGTAGATTATATATTAATCTTAGGGTAATCATCCAATTCTAGTCAATGAGATCATATAATTGCACACAGGAATGACTTTGGGATGCTACACCTACAAATGATTCACACACAAATTCAGTAATATCTACTTTAATGACATGTTCCCAAGTTGAGGTGCACCATCTTTAGATTATTGGCCAATAAGCACTCGTCCTTGGGTAGATCATAGGGGTAAATATGTCATTAGGTACAAACCCTTTCACTTCAATTGTTAAGTTAAATGGTTACAAGCCACTTTCTTGTCATTAATACAACTGCATTTTTTATTGTGTGATTTTTCTTGAATATTCCACAAGTACAAAATATTGTTAAAATTACTAAGCTTGGATTCTATAACGAATTGAAGAATTTCTCTAACTTTTAACTAGCGAAAATAAAAGCTTGGATCTTGGAATTGTAAAATTTGAATGCTATAATGAATACTTTGTAATGAATTGAAGTATTCATTCAATGATTTATTTTACTTAAATAAGTGTGTTAATACTCTAAATTGCCCGAAACTAAGAGGAAACAAAATTATAAAAATTTATGGAAATAACAAAATGGAAATTAGTGTTTAAAAAAATCAGGAGAAGTGTGTGTTAAAAAATAGATGGCTTAAATAGATCCTCTTAATGAGACACTCTTAATGTTGCCAAATAAGAAGAAGCTCAAACCACCAAACTAGTTACAAAATGGATTGGACCTTCTTTCATGAAGCTTTAACTCTATGATATAGGTCAACCCTGGTATGAAAGCATGTACATCGTGATGGACTAAGGATTAATAATCAAAGGCAAGGAAAGTGCACATGTACATCTAAATACATAGGAATAATGGGAGATATAGTTGGGATAAGAAAGATGCAAGCTCGGGGTGACTTTGCCCAGGGAATAATCACCCGTAGCATATAATCATTTTAAAAAAAAAATTTAGATGGTTGGCCCTTACATAGGTGGTTGATTTTATAAAAGTTAATTGTTGGAAATTCTTGAATCGTCATTTCAAATAAAGAAGAGAAGAGAAAAAGGAACCATGTCCTAACTCAACCCATGGGCCCATAGATTTACCATGACGATTGCACGACTACCTAGTTGTTCTTTAGAAAACAAAATAAACGGATAACTTAAATCTAAATCCTTGAGAGGAGAATGTCTTAGTTAAATTGATGTTACTAGTGTGGCAAAGTGGATCTCGTGAGAGTTGAACATAAGGAAATCACCACTTGTGGAGCCTTAATAAATTAGAGTGTAAATTCCACACAAATCAAAACCCAATATGCTTGGAAATAGAAGCTAGGGTCACTTTTATCCATGAGAACTTGGCCTCAAATATACTAAAGTCATTTAATCTCAACATTAGTTTCAAAATAGATAAAACAAATATAGCATACTTGGACTTGCAAAGTAAACAATTTCTTTCTCTCCATGAAATCACATATAAAAAAGTGGCAATAATCCATCCCTCTAAGTAGGTTTGGGATAAGGTGCAACATACATAGTTGTAATGGAAATTAAATAATACACTGCATGATTTCAAAATCCCCATACCCGTTGAGAAACCCTAAGTGGCCAATCCTACTATTCGATTTTGGGATGGTAATGAAATCTGTTGGAAAAAGTTATTACTCGCAGATCCTTAGCTGACTCTCATCTGACTCTGTCAGAGTCTATATCAGTCAAGATCTTGTCGGTCAGTCTGACAAGAGGGAAGAGTCCGCGATTTGGCAATGTAATCTAGTCGAATTTATTTCTGAAGCTAAGTTGTTAGGTAGATAGTTATTACAGTCTTTATTGGTGAGTCAGTCAACTCATGTAGAAGCAATTTTCAGGTTGCCTATAAATAGAAGAAGAAGATTGTAAATTAAGTTAGTCACTAATCACTAGATAGTAGAACTCACGAGAGAACTCCAGGGTGAGAAAAGAGAAGTTGAAGCTCAAGCTTCTGTGTAAGAGATTCAGTCGAAGAGCCAAAGCTCTATAAAAGGATCAGTCAGTGAGTCGACAAGTCTAAACAGACAATTTTGTAATACCTTTGTTATTTCCGCATAGTTATATCAATGAAATAGTTTATGGTTGAATGCATGTTTATTTGGCCGCACAATATTTCCAGATTTACTTGTGTAAATGTTGTTTACATTTACCAATTAAGTGAAAGATCAAAGAACCCATAAATTTCTCACTGCGTGAAAGTTCCAGGTTTTACGGCACTTTAGTCGACTTAAGTCTTCCTACATATTTGGGCATATGTTTTTATAAGTTATTTGGATTTGTTGATGTGTCCATTTTACTTCATCTTACTCACAGGTGAAAAGCATTTGTAATTTCTCAAGTCTCTTAGACTAAGAAAAATACTTTGTAGATTTCGACCAAAGTGAACTGACAAGGTCGCTTGAGTAAGCCGACTTGAGAGGTCGAAGAGGTAAACCGACTGAAGAGGTCGAAGAGTTCAGCCGACTTGAAGGTGACAAGTGGTCGAGGTAAAAATCAGTTGGTAGAACCGACAAGTAAGAACTTGTTGAAGTAAATTTAGTCAAGTCGAAAGTCCGACTAAAATTTATAAACTTGTCTAGTCGGGACTTAGACAAATTTCACCAGACTAGTGAAAAAAAAGAAAAAGAAGTCTACGTGAAAAGTGAAAATTAAATTTTTAATATTAACTGAGCGGTAAACTCAAGTTTAGTCGACTTGGTTTTGGCTAACAAAATCAAGCGCACATCCATAATTTGGAGAGACATCAAAATTAGGGAAAGGAAAGGTAGAAGAGAATGGTCCCACATAAAATTATAGTTACACATAATCATAATTATCACTTACATGTAGTTCCACTATAAATATATCAAACAATACAAACAAAATCTTGACACACCCCTTTCAAGTGCTTATAGAGACCAATATGATTTTTCCTCTTTTTTAGCTTAGCTAGTACATTTCTTCAATCACAAATTTGCATGCCCTATGTACATACATCTCCATAAACACCACAAACCTCTTGACTGAATTATTTAGAACATCTAGTCCTTAGCATTGGGGGCAAGAATACCTTTTTGGCAACTTATATGATTCCATAATACCATACATTGATTTCCTACTACCATTTTTTCTTTCCTGTAATGTCCCTAGCCAATTTTTAACTCGAAATTTTGTCCAACGGTAAGATGGCAATAGGCTCAAACAACTTCTTGTTCTTCCCACTGTCGGTGAATGTTAAGAATTAAAACTGGTTTAACGAGGACTGATATTAAAGTCTAGTTGAACTATTTTTGTCAAACATTTTATGCCCAGGATGTTGTAGCTCACGGTGTGCTCTTAGACAATTGAGGATAGCTTTTATGGATTTATCATGGAGTATGTCACATGCCAAAAATAATATTTTTCACAACATATAAAACCAGCATTAAAGATTGAGTTTTAAAGACAACACTCAGATCTGATTATTAATTGAAATGGACTGTTTTACACACCTGAAGATAATGGTCATAGTTGGTATACGCTGATAGCTTCCAAGGACAAGAAGATAGCATTAATAGACTGCTGCTCACTGTAATAAGTGTGATGGTCTGCCTTTTATATTGAACAGTACATAATAACCAGCCTGTCTGCTAGAGGATGAATGAATCCTTGGAAAAACAAACTGCTGCTACCTTTGATGATGAATGCCTTCTCCAAGTGTTCACTTGCTTCCTTGCTGAGATTCAATGCTCAAAGACAAGATTAAAGGCTGCTGTAGGTGAAATCGATTTCTCTCTGACAGGCTGCTACAGGAGTATATTGCTTCTCACTGTGATTTCTATTCCCAAACTGCTACAGGAAAGATTTTACATTTTTCTCACTCTCGCAAAGGCCACGACTTGGAGCAATGCAGCAAGGGAAGAGGGTGAACGGTCTCCTGTAGTTTATGTTTTCCCTTAACGACAGTGCTCTGCTTGGTACACCCTTTTTTATACTGTGCAAACCTTCAGACTTCAAACATAAACATACTCCTTCCTTTTATATGAGATCTGGGCAATAGATAGATTCAAGAGGCAATAAGGTAGAGAGAATAAGAAAGAATCGAAGCCTTCACCTCCAATCACCATGAACTACTGTAGGATGCGTCCTCTTACTGTGCATTGAGTGATGTAAAGAGCACTCCCTCTGGTCAATATACTCAGCTGAGTCTTTCCTTCATGAAATGGACTTCTACATCCTCTTGATAAACTGAGTTTCTTCTCTCCAACCATGCCCCTACTCCAAAAATGCAAAGGAAATCACTGACATTCTTCAAACTAAGATAAATACTGGATATTAATCGACGGCAATGAAGCACAGATATTCCTATGGCTAGGGCAGATTTGTCTCACTGCGGAAACCAATACCTTCTCCTAGGTTCCGTGCAATAGAAGTTTGCTCGCTTCCTTTTCACAAATACCAAAAATTAATAAGGTGCTTCTTTTTCACAAATACCAAAAATTAATAAGTGATTTTAAGGAGAAAAATCCTTCATTCAATCTTTTAATTTTTAAATTGAGCACTTTCTCACGCAGTAAGCTATCCACCGGACAAACGATTTGCACTGGAGTCCACCGGACACCGTTGAGTGATAGCTTTCTTCTCAGACGTACAGTTCGCCCAACTGCTAAACAAGTATTACCTGTAGTTAGATGGAGAGTGAGTTGTAGACAGTTGTCAAGGATCATGCCTGGGTTATCAAAGTATCTATTCATAGTTGACTAGCATCCCATGCATCTTCATATATTGAAAATTGTTCATATATTTCAAAGTCGCTTCTCTTCTTCTGCAACTCTCAACGCCCTGGTGGTTGCGCTTACCACCGCAAGTGTGGCCTGCTAGTTTGTGCTTCATTTTACTAAAATTTACTTCTATCCACAACATTGGTGCATTGGACGCAAACAATGTCATCGTGGAATCTTGTTGCAGTATTGGGTTATACTCTGGTTCGTTATACTCTATTACATCATAGGCAGCTATGAATAGATACTCAAAACCAGTAGCAGTCAGGGATATTCAAAACCATAAAATCAACTTGATAATAATCCTCATTGCCATGTATTAAAGCTCAAATAAAATTTAAAGCACCATATTTGAGCTTTCTATAGGATTATAGTAAAAATAGAATAACACTCACGTTCACTCTTAAAGGATTGAAGATTCACAATGAAGAATTAGAGTAGAACCGCTTTCTTCCATGGGAAGCAATTAGGATTATAGTAGAACCGCTTCCTTACAAGAAAAGCAAAGAATTAATGTAAATGAAAGTGTGAGTTGACAGTCAGGACTCCGAAAGACAATGTCACTGAAAATATCCGCACGATCTTGCAACACCTATTTGTGAATCTAATGGAGGCGCCACTAAGGTCACAGTCACTACTGTATTTCCTTTTAAAAGCATAGCTTCCCGAAACAAGTTAATCTTTGTTTTTCATCTAAGCATTAAAAAATGTTTATTGTCTTCTTTTCATTTGTGTTAACATTTTTCAAAACTACGTAGCCACTGGATAGTTTTGTGATTATTTATGAACCGATTTCATTGTTTCTGAATCACATTATCAAAACATTGATTTAGTTTCGTGCAGGGTAACACTGTGTTAAAATTTCAAAATTAATTAATTAAAACCAATATGTTATGCATTGAAGAATCAAGCTGAAGAGAATTCATAGAAATCAAATCAATTCTGGATCGACGGGACCTTATTTGTATCGATGGGACTTTATTTGTTAGCTTTCTGTCAAAATGTCTACCTTGTTTACTGAATAAGACACCAGCACAGTTATCTTCATTGGATTAACAGGATTCTTAATATATGAAATAAAATAGATTAAAATTTATGCTAGATTATCTTAATATAGATTAAAATCTATGCTATGTATCTTAGAATATGGGATTTGGCATTTGGTAACAATGTTTCTAGAATAAATTTAAATCTATTATATAATTTTTTTTATGGTTTAAAGACTAAAAAAATATGTCTTTCACAAATTTATGAAAAAGTTATACTATCAAAATAGGAAAGAGAATCATTGGATCTTATCAGTGTACACTCAAATATAAATAATCAATTGTTCACTCAAATATAAATTGTAAGTTTAACTATTTTTGCTTTATGTATGGTTAAGATTATATTAGCTTACAAAATCCATGTGTTGCCATTAGTACCGTTCAATGGATTGACAAGGAGTGAGCAATCTTGAAGGGATTGTCACCTCTGTAATCAAAATCCAATATTTAAAAAAGTAGATATATACCCAATTCTCATATGTAAATCCCAAAGTTTATCTGTAATGTAGAGTTTCTTGAGAATTCCTGGTATAATACTTCATGTTATTAACTAGCATAATTTGCAATGATCAAAAGAAAATGACCATATTACATTGCATGTTCGGCTGTAATAGAGTATAACGAACCAGAATATAACCCAACACTGCAACAAGATCCCAAGATGACATTGTGCACCAATGTTGTGGATAGAAGTAAATTTTAATAAAATGAAGCACAAGCCAGCAGGCCACATTCGCGGCAAACCACCAGGGCTTTGAGATTTGCATAAGAAAAGACCAGGGCTTTGAGAGTTGCATAAGAAAAGAAGAGAAGGGACTTTGATATCTATAAACAGATTTCAATATATGAAGATGCATGGGATGCTAGCCGGCTATGAATAGATACGTTAACAGCCTAGGCATGATCCTTGACAACAGTCTACAACTCACTCTCCATTTAACTACAGGTAACACTTGTTTAGCAGTCAGGCAAACGTCGGAGAAGAAGTAAAATCAAGTGGGTCTCGGATCTCACAGAAGGGTAACTAAGTAAGTTATCATTTGACGGCGTTGGGTGGGCCCCAGTGCAAATCGTCAGGTAGATAGCTTACTCCCTTTCTCACTTAACTTTAATTTCTCTCTTCAATTCATCATAAAGTGACTTAGTCACTTTAGATAAATCAATTACTAATGTCAATTTGTAAAGTCTTTTTGACCTGAGTGACATTAATAATTAATTAATTCTCTTTTTGTCGACTATAGCCTACAGGAATTGGATAGGCTAATGAGTCGCTTGTGGTGACTACTCGGAAAGGGACATTACATTTCCCTTATAGAAATATAAATTAAATAGAAAAACTACAGTTAGGCATGCTACTACCAATAAGCTAATATGCCTACCACCCATTATCCCTTGCCCCACAATTATTTCAAGAAAGGCCGTTTTAATCCCTTCGTAAGGAAATCCACCATAAAAATTCCCTCTTTTGGAGATTTTTTTTGTCGTTTCCTTTGTGGTCAATAAATTAAGAGATTCAATCCCTCCATTGAAGGAATACTTTCACTTCCTACACCAATATTGAGGCTGGGACAAAATTCCTATCTTAAAATTTAACTACTATCTGTGAATTTATTATATACAATTCTATTAAAAAATAATATATTACTGAGGGAAAACACTTTAGCTTGTTATAATAATAGGGTAATGTGATCAAATATACCAATCATATTATACTCAATATATTGAATAGATGCATATGGATCATATCTCATAGGACTAGTTTCACTTGGTTATATTATTTAAGGGTGTGGGAGCATTATTCTAGGTAGACCATCCAATATATCAAAGATACACAAGACAGAAAGATTTTCATCAGGGTAACCATAAAGGAAAAAACCCCGCAAACTTTCTCATAATAGTTATGTCACAAAAATAAGACGACAATATATAATAACCCAAGAACAATATGTCTGCAACATCTCCCTGTCCCTCCTCTTCCTCTCTCTCCTAAAGAACACATGAGAGAGCAAGTGTGGTGCATGACAAATGAGGAGGGAACCTCCATATTTATATTATTCCGTTGAGTTGTTAACTCAACCACTAGGTCGGTCAGGTTACCTGTGGGGCCGACCTACCTAATAATACACATAAATACATTTTCCTTTATTTAACCCGGGGACTATTGCTCTGACTTACAACAGAGGGTTTACCTCAGTGACCATACACAATGATGACATTGTGAAAAGGAGAAACACACATCTCCAATGGGGGTACAACAATATACAATAGTAATATACATCGAAATATCTTCTGAAGTTACAACTACAACAACACTCTCTCTTAACTAGGAAGGAATTCTCTCGCCACAATCATCAACACATTTGGTCATCATCATTGATTCATCATCGTCGTTGTTTCCATTGTCCTCATCTTGTCCAATCTGTCGCATCTATCCGTCATAGGAAGTTTCTACATAGCCAGCCCTTTTTCATGCTGGATGTAGGCCTAGACCTCATCCAGGTCTTCATCATATCCAAGAGCAATCCATAGCGTAGGTATAGACTAGGACCATTCTTTACATTGCCACTGCAATAACCTTTGTCCCCTATCGTCTTCTTGTTGTATCAGATCATCGTGTAGGTACAACCTAGGACCTTCTTTACATTGCCACTGCAATAACATGCATTTCCTACCATCATCTCGTCGTCATTGCGTAGGTACAGTCCATGACCTTCTTTACATTGCCACGACAATAACCTACGTTTCCTACCTTTATCTTTTCGTATCCAGATCATCTCTTTTGTCCCGCACAAAACAAAACAAAGCACACAGATCATAGCCCAGATGCAAACCACCTTCATTCTATCAACATAGGAACATGTCAGAATGTCACCAAGACAATCCTACATCTACCACTATGCGACAACCTTCTAGGAGCATGTTTAGTGCATTACGTCTCTCCATGGTCAACCTGCGTTCTACCAGTAAAGGAGAACCTCCTAGGTGCACCTCACGTGGTAACCTACAAACTTGGCCAGGGATTTTTCACTCGGATAACCTGTATCTCCAACTATGCTAGAATTCATCACTCCATCTTGTGAGAGGCCTCGATTTGGATCACATAGTAGAGCTTCACTGCTCCTCTCTACATCATACAAAAATGCAAGTCAGATCAATAAAATCAGATAGTATCTTTAAAAAAACATACTACCTCACAACCTCGGATACCGGACACGTCCATATGGGAAAGCATGTCTCGTGTCTGCATGTCCGACATGGACAAGTTGACAAAGCGTGTTAGACACGTCTTTTTAGTGTGTCCTGATTTCGGACACACATGTCCTGCGTCTGTCAGGACGTGTCCTGAAAATATGACACGTTTTCTATGGAAGATCTTGATCTGCTAGTGTGGAGGATGAGAAGAGCTTGAACCCTAGAAGAGCTTGGTCTATTTGGCATTTGCTAGTGGCATTCTGACATCTATGTAATACATTTTGATTTTGATGACTTAATGAGAAATATGGTTCTGATTCCTGAGTATTGAAATCTTGATCTATGACTATCATGAGTATACTGTATGAATTATCTATGTGTCTCATATAATCTCATTGTGATTAATGATTTGATTTGTAAATGTGTAATACTAATTTCTAATGTTAAATGTGCATTGATTCTGATTTATGTTGAATATTTGTAAAAAAATGGATCTATATGTCTATATTTTTAATAAATTAATATATATAATTTTTTTAAATATATATATATATATCATGTCCGTGTCCAACACTTGAATCTCTATGTCCTTCGTGTCCCATGTCCTAGTGTCAGGTGACTTAGCTCAAAACTAGCTGAGCAAGTTGCAACATATTATGCCTCGGCTATACTCAACGTCATGCAGGACTGCATCATGCCAAACCAATAGATCATACTGGATCTTGTTATCGACTAGGCTACACCTAGTTGGACTTTCAGTGAGCCGCCAGTAATGAACAAGATACTTGTTCATATTCAGAGTTCAGAAGTCCTTTCAGGCCTTCACGGTCGTTTTATTTTTTGTAACACATGTTCATACCCCCTTGGGGAAATTGTAAAAAATGTCCTAGCATTTAATTTTTTATAAAAGGATCGGCTTCCCAAATTTAAGCATCAAGCCGACTAGCCCAGAGTGTTTTTTGCCTTGGTTATTATTGGTTGTTGAACAAATGACTAATAATTTCTGAGTTTTTCACTCACACCTCCAAAGCTGGGGTAGTCATCTTGGTGTTTCGGCCTAGGGAGGTTATTAGAGCCTTCGTGTCGGTGTTTTTAACCATGCTAGACATTCGAATTGAGTCGTATGAACATGTACTAGGTCCCCTTAGAGTTTCGTCAATTTCCGCAAAAAATAATTTTTTTCTGTTTTTTAATCCATTTTTTAATGGTTTAATTAAGAAACTTCAGATTGTAATAAAAGTCAGATACGAAGTCCGTTTTTGACGTGGGGACACTTGTTTTCACACCCAGAGCATCCACTTTACCCTTGGGACCAATTTCTACATCGGTTGGGCAGCCGAAGAACCCCACGAGGCATTATTTGGGCTAAAAATGCATCAAAATGGCATTTTAATGCTAAATTTGGACAAACTGGCACTTAAGTCAAAGGTTGAAAAGTCATTATAAAATAAAATATTAAGGTTATGGGGTTACATGGCATGGGTCCCCTAAAGAGTGCGACCCTCTCCATGTGAGGTAATGCATTTTAAAGTTTGGTTTGAAAGTTTGAGTGGATAGTTTAAATCATGGTGACATCAAAATCCTAAAGGAAATCGCTAGCATGGTTTTGAAGGGTTGCGCTACCCAAGGAGTGGACCCCCTTATATGACATCACATAATATTCTTTGGTTAAGGTTTTGTGGAGGTAGCGAAATTTTATAAGGGTGACGTCAACTTGAAGTTCACGCTAACCATTATGTGTTGTAGCGAATAACATTAAGAAGTGGACCCCCTCCATCTCCTGTCATTTGTGGACTTTGGCTATAATCTAAGGTAGGTGTATCATATACGATTTGGTCTAAATCATGGTGGCGTCAACTTTAACATATTGGAGCTCACGTCACATATAGCCGTACAATCGGGTGAAGGAAATCATGGCTTGCGATTTGGTCTTGGTGAATGGCTGGTATGTGTTGGCAGTTTTTGGTTCGTTGGAGGAGTTTGGTGAGAGAGGTATCAGTCACCTTCTCTGTTGAACTCAGTCCAAGCCCAGTTACACTCTGACTTCATTTTCAGTATTGATGAGGCCCTCTCGGGTCTCCCTTTTTCTATATAAGTTGGTATCTTCCCCTTTGTTCAGCATCAAAAGGTGGAACCTTTGCTTGTAATATTGTAATAGTTTTCTTGAGTATTGTGAATAAAAGGCTTTGAAGGCAATTTTTGTGTGGGATCTATGGATGTTTGGATAGAGTTTACTCTACATTAGTGAGGTAACCTGTATTTGTTTTCATGCTTGCATATGTTTGGGATTAACTTGCTTTCGGAAGGAAATGGTATTTTTGGAAAGATAAAAGGTAATTCTTGTTAGGTTACTCTTTTATTGCAAGTCGAAGAAGACTATTTGATATATGTATGATTTCATGCTTGGATCTACATTGTTGTTGTAGTCTCTTTTGGTTTACACAGGTATTTTTTAATCCCTATTGCTAGTGTTGATAATCTTTTGCAGGAAGCTAAAGCTGGAGTATTGATGAGCGAATGTGCTCTACCTTTCCTTCAGTAAAATTGGAAAATAAGCTTTGTTCCTCTGATTTCACCAAGGAGGCTTTTTCTGTCCTTTATTTCTTGCTCTACTCTGGGTTCTTTAACTTTTGATCCACAAAATTTCTTAAAATTTTCTTTCGGTTTCAAACGTTTCCATATTAGATCTAGCATCTAAAGTCATATCAAAGGTAGATCTGATGTCTAAAAGTTTCTATTTCTAGTCTGCTTCAAAGGTACATTTAAAATTCTAGATCTAGTTACTTTTCCCTTTTTTGGCAAGTTTAAAAATTTTGAAAATTAGAAAAGCTTGTTGAAAGAGTTTTTGTGCATTTTAAAGTTTGATCTAGCATTTTTGTGCTTGAGATTTGCTTTCCATTCTTCTCAAGAGGCAAGCAAAGATCCTAAGAAGGAAAGCTTTCTCTTAGTTGTTTCCTTCTTTTTTGTAATCAGTTGTTACTTATATTTTTTTTGTAATTTTTTGCATGTTGTCCAAAGACACTTTCAAAGTGTTTTTGGGTATCTTTCACCTACATATGTTTTCTGGTTTTTAGCAGGTTCATCAAAAAAGAGGAGGAAACTCTGCCCGAAAATAGCTTTTTCGAACATCCAGAGCTCCCAGGAAGCTTTCCCCTTAGCTGGACCTTTTTTTTCTTTGCATGTTGTAAACCTTTGGATCCCAGATAACAAGGACCAAAGAGCATATCTGCTGAAGCATTGTAACCGATTAATGAAAGCAAGTTTGAGTAGGCTCGGTAGAGCCCGGTCCCCATCCCCTTTGGGGGATTTGTGTCGGTGTCCTTTTTCTGTTTTCTTATATGCTATTAGCGTAGTTGTTTTTCTTTATAATTTCATGCTTTGTTTGAGTTTTGCAAAAGTAACCTGAATACTTACCCACTACGCTATACCGAAGTACCATAAGGGAAAAGATTTGAGCAGTGTAGTAATTAAAAAACAAAAACAATTTTGTTATGCACTGCTAAGTTAAAATAAACCCCCTCACTTTCTCGAGTACAGGTTCATGGATAAGGGCTTGCCCGAGTACTGAATCTGGAAAGAGACTCCTGGGTTTTATCTTTTTTCTAGATCAGAAAACTTGTTCTAAAACTTTAAAAATAAACCAAGACTCCTTCCCCGTATGCTCTACATCGCTGCAGCTTTTCTGATCAGTTGGATGTATCAAAAAGGGATACAAGTTACTAGATCTAATAGAAAAATCCACACAAGTAATTTTCTTGAGAACTCGGGAGGTTGCAAAGGGTAATCACTACAGAGTTAGGGGGCTACTCTAAGCAGGTTTATCCTCACCCCATTGGACACTTGGTATTACCGCTTTAGCACTCAGTTTGAAGGGACTTGACTTGTTGGGCCAAACCCACAATTTACCCATTCCTTAATCAATTCATTTAATAATTTAAAATTTACCAACCGAGACACTGCAATACTTTCACTGAGACTACACTAGCAACCCACATTTGCAAGCACTCTTTTCATTTCGGCACTGGTCTATTCTGTTCTTTTTTGCATAAGTTAATCTTGTAATGTGTCAATGAATTTTGTGTATCTAATTTGAGTTAAGGTGTTCCTAAGATTAATCTTGTTGGCAGTAATTGGTAATTTTTAAATTTCATCCATTCCATATTAAAACTCCTAGAATTAATTATTTCTCTCGTAGAGTAAAAACCCTAGATTTTACTTTTCATTAGGGTCCACCCCCCTTGGCTTCGCTAGGAGTTGGCCTAGACAGAGGAGCTGAGTATCAGGTGACAGCACTTGGATCAAGCTTGCCCCCAAGGTCGCACCCAGTGGCTTGAAGATTTCTGCCACGTTACCCGAGGTGCGAATTAGGCGGCAACAGATCTCAAACTGAAGAAGAAACCCAAGGTGCTCTTCCTCTCAGTGGCGATGTCTGCCCAATCCGAATCAAGATAACCGTGCAAGTTAGTCTTCTGAGTTGTATCATACTTGAGCCCATACTCAATTGTACCCTTCAGGTACCTCACTACATGATTTGAAGTAACTAGGTGAATATGTCTCAGATCCATCAGGAATTGGCTCAGGGTGTTCACAGCAAAGCATATGTCTGGTCTCGTATTCGTCAGATACATCAATGAGACAATCATCGGATGATACATCATGGCATCAACCGACTGTGATTGAAGCATCACACAAAAGCTTCAAGTTTGATGCCATAGGTGTGCCTATTGCCTTGCGGTCCAGCGTTTCGAATTTCTTCAGAATCTCCACTGCATACTTTCCTTGACCAAGGAAAATCCCATCCGCATTTTGCCACACCTCCATGCCTAAAAAGTAGTGCATCATCCCTAGGTCTTTCATTTCGAACTCAGTTGCAAGTCTCCTCCTTGCATATTCAATGAGTTCGTCCTCTCCTGTTATGAACATGACATCGATATATAGCAGGAGCATCACTAGTCTTCTACCTTCAACCTTGAAGTAAAGGATGGAATCCACTTTACTCTCAGTAAAGCCTAGGCCAATCAGGAAATTGTCCATCCTGTTGTACGATGTCAAAATTGAGGATCTTCTGCAGTCACTCCCTCTGAAGCAGAGCATCATTCTCCCTCTGCATTTTTTACTCTATGTATTGAACCATTCTGTAATGGAGTGACAAGTAGCTTCCTCTACTACTGATCTCCTATGTCCATCTAATGTCACTGAATACCGAGATCCTCTATCTTGAACTTTGTTGAAAGTTCCTCTTGCACCCATATGTGAGGTTGTCGTCCTCTATAGGCTTTCATCTTCAACCTTGTATCAAAGGTTGGGATCTTCATCACTCTAGGTGATCTCCAAGATCCTCATGTAACTGTATGTGTTATTCCATGGGTTCCTTCCGAGCTCGTACAAAGCCACCTTTAATTTGCACACATGAGTCTGCCTGTCATGTGTCTCAACTCCCAGGGGCTTCTCTACGTACACTTCCTCCTCGACTACACCATTCAAGAATCTTGTCATGATATCCAACTGGTGTGTCTCCCATCTCATACTTGCACATATGGATCTATTGAAAGTGTGCCTCGCAACTGGTACAAATTTCTCCTCGTAGTCTATGCCTTCTTTCTGTGAGAAGCATCGTGCTACGAATATTTCCTTGTATCCCTCGATGCTGCCATCTGTTGCATCCTAGATCTTGTAGATCCATATGGAATACACTACGGACCTCCCTTCAGGTCTCAGAATCGCATCTTAGACATCATTCCTCTTGATCAACTGGTACTCTTTGATCATAGTCTCCTTCCCTTTCTTCTTGGCTACTTCTTCATAGTTGGAAGGATCTGCATCAATGATGTCACTCAACAGTGTCACATAACTGGAGTGTGTCCAAGGCCTCTTACATTCTTTGGAAGTCTCGTCAAACTATTCTTCATCTTCGATGATTTCTCGTGTCCAATATGATCTTCATGATCTTCATCTATTGAGGTGGATCTACCTTTCTCTTTATATTCTTTTGAAGCCCTTTCTTTCGCCACAGTGTCTCTGACTCGGGGAGCTTTAGGTTCCTCTTTTGAACTATCGTTACTTGTTCTTTAGAATGATCTGTTATCACATATACAGTAGTCGGGCTACCATATTCTATTTTTCAGATTCAATACATTTTGTCAGCAAGATCTCCTACATATGAGATGCTGAGATGAACAGTTTTGATGGATCATTATGTTACTAGTGGACTATTGTATTCTCCCCTGCTAGGATTGAGTTTCAGGACACTCAGATTTGAGGACTGATGTAGTCATTTAGTCATTTGCAGAGCAATTTGTGATGCCCAGATTTGTATCAATATTTTCTCATTGGATAGATGATGGTTCAAATGGATTACTTGCATGGTTATGACTTAGCTTATATATTGTGTTATGGTTATCATTGCTCTTATACTAATTTTTGTGACATGTATTAGCATTTATTGTCATGATTTGGCGGTCATAGAAATATGTGGACTTGGATGTATCTATATTATGTATTTGATGTCCCTAATCCGACTTGAAATTTCTTGATCTATACTCATTGGTTTTACCCTTCTTAGGGAGAATAGAGGTAGCCATTCCCACCATTTTTTTGGCTTGCTAGTGTTGGTTTCATCTTCCACTATCTCCACCCATCCATTACCTTTCAGTTATGTTTTAACCCAACCTACTGCTTGACTTGTGGCATGGAGGACATTTCCCTCGCTAGAGCCTTTGTTGGACAAATTTCCCTGTTTATTTGTGTCTCAGCTCTGAGTTACCTAGGATATGTTTGCTTACCTAAAACAAGTAGCGCTGCCATCAATACAATGTATTAGGAAATGAAATAAATATCTTGCAAAAAGTCCATTCATGAAAAGTAGTGTTTTTCAATATACATGAATGAAAGGCTAGCCTAATGAAATTGGCTCTGGAAAATATTGTAATGAAATATCTTAAACATTCATGAAAAGTAGTGTTTTTGAACATACATGAATGCAAAGCCTAAAATAATAAAAGTCCACATAAAAGTGAGTAGACTAAGGCTATGGAAAATCAAAGGCCCAAAAAGCAATGGTTCCTAAAATTTCTATCTAAAGATTGCTGGCCTTACTTGTATTGAGTTGGATTGTGAGCATTTGTCAAGGTGAGTAAGCTCCTCTGAAGTAGTTCACCCATTTGTGAGGCATTGCCATCCCCTTTGTTATTGTTTGTCCAGCATATGGCTAGAGTGTGCATTCCCTTTCCATATCCAAAGTGTCACAATGTTTAGTTGGTGGTCATCCGTTGTCCTAGCCTTGTAAATTTTATCATTCACCCTTCACTAGCAAATTGACTACAACTATGAAGTGAGTATAGTCTTGAAAGTCTGATCTAAGTTATGATTAATAAATGAAACCCTATATATGTGTGTGTGTGTGTGTGTGTGTGTGTGTGTGTGTGTGTGTGTATGTATTTGATTGATGAACCGCCAGTGAAGTGACTGCAACTTGTTATGATTGTTACTTAAATGATTTATAGAGCATGTCTTAGATTTTGAACACTTGCAGCATATAGATGCCAGCCTGAGTTATATTGGTTATATGATCATTTACAGGTTGTTATTTTGTCTATTGGATATTGTTGATGATCAGGTAGAGACCTGGAAAGGGTATGAGTATATACCCTAGAATTATTTGGACTCTCTGAGTCTAGTGAGACAACTTGTTTTCAGTTCTGGGCACTTGCATAGATGATCAGGTTCATTTACCCTTCTGATGCAGTTTTCATTCACTGGATGATGTTGTTATCACATATATAGTAGCCAGGCTACCATATTTTATTTTTCAAACACAGTACATTTTTCAGCCAGATCTCTTACATATGAGATGCTGAGATGAGCATTTTTTATGGATCATGTTTATATTAGTGGACCATTGTACTCTCCCACGTCAGGACTGAGTCTCAGGACACTCAGATTTGAGGACCGATGTAGCCATTTATGTCATTACAGAGCAGTCATTGATGCCCAGTTTTATATCAGTTCTTTCTCATTGGATAGCTGATGTCACAGATGGATCATATTGCATGATTATGACTCAACATTTTATATTGTGTGTTGGTTATTATTGCTCCTATACTGATTTTTGTGACATGTATTGACTTGTGGTATCATGATCTGGTGGTCATAATTATATGGCCTTGGTTGTATCTTGCACTATGTATTGATGTCCCTACTTAGACTTGGAATTTCTTGATCTATACTCATTGGTTTTACCCTCCTTAGGGAGAATAGAGGTAGTCATTCCCACCATTGTTTTGGCTTGCTAGTGTTGGCTCCATCATTCATTGTCTTCACCCATCCATTACCTTCCAATTTAGTTTTCAACCCGATTGACTTCTTGACTTATGGCATGGAGGATCTTTCTCCCCGCTAGAACTTTTGTTGGACAAGCCTCCCTGTCTCTATTGTGTCTTGGCTCTGAGTTGGTGACAAAACTTGCCTTTGGTAAGTTGGATTGTATGCTTAAATCATTCTGGTCGGTTGTCCTGATGTTTGGCACTGTGCAGAACTCTCCCTAGTCACTTGAGATGTTGGCTAAAACTGAAAGCTCATGTACTACCTTTGTTGAAAATATTGAATATGCGCCCATGAAAAATGAAAATTATAAAACTGTGTTTCTTAACATATGTAAAGAGGGAAAGACCAATGAAATGCTAAAATACTCCTTGAAGAGTATAAGAAAAGGTCCAAAAAAAGCAATGATTAAAAATATACTGACCTTATAAAAATATGTCCTGGATGAAAGCTGCGATTAGCTGTGCTTTTAAGCACTGGTGAAGTCCCAAAGGGTCATATAGGCCAAAAAGGCCATGGAATAAAATGATGGTCTTAATGAACTTGGATCAATCTTGATGTAGTCATGATGCCTAAGTTGAATAAGCACTCTCTAAACAACTCACCCATCTGTGAACCACTGCCATTCCTTGTGTTGTTTTTTGTCTGACATTGGTTATAGTGAGTATTCCCTTTCCATTATCCAAAATGTCATGATGTTGAGTAGGAATTCATCCTTTTCCTTAGCCTCGTCATTTTCACCCTTCACCCTTCACTAGCAAATTGGCTACAACTATGAAGTGAGTATAGTCTTGAAAATCTAAGTTTGAGTAATAATAAATAAAGCATTATATATGTATTGGTTGATGTACCGCCAGTGAAATGAATGCTACTTGTTATGATTGTTACTTGAATGAGTTGTAGAGCATGTCTTAGCATTTTACACTTGCAGTAGATGGATGACAGCTTGAGTTATTATTGGTGTCTGATCAGTTACAGACGATCATATTGTTTATTGGATATGATTGATGATTAGATAGAGACCTATGAGGGGTATGAGTATACACCTTAGATGGATTTGGACTCTCTGAGGCTAATGAGACAGTTTATTTCCAGTTCCGGGCACTTGTAGATATGATCAGGCTCATTCTGCCTCTCTGATGCAGTTTTTCTTCATAGGTTGATATGTTTGAGCAGGGAGATGTTTTAGTTGGATCTCCGAGGGCATCGTATGGGTATAGGAGGGTGCGGCCACTTGTTTGTACCATTGTACCCCCATCCCAAAGAGCTTGGTGGGATCAGTTTGACAACGCAGGCACCCTAGGAGGCTGTTTTGGCAGGATCATGTTTCTCGAGGCAGATTAAAAATGATTAAATGGCTATTGAAGAAATCAACTTGGGCTATTGAGGTAAAGAAATGGCATGGGATGAGTTATAATGATGAGAGTGATGTCTTCCACACCTTATCCAACAGTTGCAGCACCTGATTGACCCACACCTATTTTTGGGCATTTTTATATTATTTTCTCGAGCTTTTGGAAGGCTCACGATTTCCTCAAGGAGGCACAAAGTCAAAGAATTAAATTATTATATTATTCTATTGTGCCATGGGGACACCTAGAGGGTGTTATTCAAACACTCCTTGGACCCACCATGTGCTTCATTTATTTCTTGTTGAGTGGGTTACCTTTTTATGGGTGGTTTAGTCCACTTTGGTAAATTATGGTTATATTGATCCATGTGTTGTATGTTGAGCTCATCTCAACCATTGATTAGAACATTTCATTTTTTAATCTTAGCCACTCGTTTTGAAAGTGGTTAGGATTCGATTATGATTGAGGTTCTCTCATTTCTATTTAAAGGAGAGAACTTCTCATTTGTAAGGGGTCTTTGGCTCTTGGATCTGAATAATATAAAGACTTTTTTGTGGAAATTTTATGGATCTGCTTTGTATCTGATGTTCTCAAATGGTGATTGGATAATCTTTAGCTTCCTAGCATTGTGGAAATTCTTGTGAGATCTATATTTTTTTACTATCATTGTTTTGCCTACAGGAGGGCGTTTTGGCTAGAGCGTTTTAGGGCGTTTTGGTTTTCTTCGTCTTGCATTAGGGGGTTTTCATTAGTTTCATTGTGATCTATGATTACTTCGTTTTAAGTTGTTGTAGCATTTGGTTTCTTTATCTTGTATTGGAAAATCTGATATTGTTGACGTTTGCTCATGCAGGATAGGGGGCGCATTGGTGGCTTGTGGCTTACATCCTTTATAGAAATCATTGGGATCTTCCATAATTGATCGGGATAGCAAAGATCATCACTGTTAAAGACTTCTACAAGAATTTCCAAGTAAGATCTTACAGGTAAGTCTCTTCTCTTCAGATCTTATTCCATTGTACCTTGCTTTACTTCAAATTTTCTGAAAACTCCTAAATACTAAAAACCCTAAAAAGCACTAAATCTGG